>JARHVA010010200.1:0-5000 GCA_037957365.1 Torreya grandis
TATCTATTCCATCACCATGAACACTAAATGGATCCATAAGTAATAAAAATCAATATGAAAGGGTACAATATTCTCCAATTAGCATATTATTTTATTGAAAACTTTATATCTATACAAATTTTTTAAGGTTTTTAAATGGTTCTAGATTGTGTGGTAATGTTATACTAAGTCTAGAAGTTATGAATTAAATTTACTCATCCAATACCAATTCCTTATGTCAATATCATTCTAAAAACTTACTATAATTCATCACAATACTTGTGTGGTGAAGATACAACTCCTGTAATTATTTTTTTCATACTCTTAACTTTAATGATTATTTAAAACATAAATAGACTATGTAGTGACTCTTGTAAAATATTTTATGCTTCGAAATATATAATAGACCTTTGGAATGTATCAAAAACCTTTACATTGTTATGTTTTATACAATACTTGAGAAGGCCTATTATGCAAATATTTACAGGTTTATTTCAACTAAGAAAAGAAATTACAAAGTTATACAAAACATAAAAAAGACTTATGTTGGTGTGTATCATGTTCACACTGATTATAAAGTCTATATTAGGAAATGTTTTTACTAAAGTATTATTTAATATGTGAATAAATTTTCTAAAGCATATTTAATATTAGTAGCTATCTCACATGTGTGAGAAGGGTTAGGTGTAACATTTATAACGATCCCACCTTTTGTTCCACCGATAATAATATTTCACTCACCTATTGATTTTATTATATAAATAACCTTTGTGTCTTTGTGGAAATTACAAAAAATTGAAATTAGAGTTATATATAAAGCTTGTGGAGTTGTAGACTTTTAGAAATTCATATTCTAGTGTAACCATTTCTAGTTGTAGATAGATATTCTATATTTCATTACGTTAATTCAATGTATTATTATTGGTGGATCTCTTTCTCTATTTTTCCATATTTATTTTTGGATGAATGTATTGAAAAATATACTTTGATAATTTTCCTAATCTAAAGTATTTTTTGTTGATGCGGGATTATAATTGAACATGGATGATTATAGATCATAAACTATGGATAAATAAAAAAAGCATGATATCTTGTCCATGTTACTTCTTCTAATGATATTCCATGCTTTTAAAATATTTATGCACTTATACATGTAACATTTTAAAGTGTCTATGGCATTTCACTTGACTAAATATTATTTGTTATCTTTTTCATATGTCATTTTGTTGATTCTTGTGTCAATGACCTATTTTACCTCTTTGTACTTTATTTCTAGGTATATGCTCTCTCGAATCTATCACTTTAGATAATGAATCTATACTTATACTATTATGACCTTCAGGATAAAGACAAAATATATAACATAATGAATCTATACTTATGCTCTCTCTCTCTCTCTCTCTCTCTCTCTCTCTCTCTCTCTCTCTCTCTCTCTCTCTCTCTCTCTCTCTCTCTCTCTCTCTCTCTCTCTCTCCTCTCTCCTCTCTCTCTCTCCTCTCCTCTCATCTCTCTCTCTCTCTCTCTCTCTCTCTCCTCTCTCTCTCTCTCTCTCTCTCTCTCTCTCTCTCTCTCTCTCTCTCTCTCTCTCTCTATGTGTGTGTGTGTGTGTGTGTGTGTGTGTGTGTGGTGTGTGTGTGTGTGTGTGTGTGTATTAGTTCATTTAGGTAACTACATATCATATGCATTCTTCTCATTTTTTTCACCACTCTACATGGTAAAATCTTATTTCATTTTAACTAATTATATGTTATTTTTTAAAACATATATGTATATAATTTTCTAAGACCATGTCTCCAACTTGATATTCAAATTATATTTTATTTAGTTTTATACACTATTTATGCTACATGATAATTTTATCCAATTATTAGGACACTTTCTTATGCATGTTTCGCATATGTTTTAAAAAATACTTTTCATCTAAAATTTTATTTTGCTCACATATAGTGTCCAAAAACTATGAAACTTTTCTTGTATTTAAAACATAAAAAAATCTAAAATAATATATTTCATATACTCTTACTAGCTAAATTATTATATGTGAGATTAGTTTATGATGGAATATTATTTCATGTTCTTGAATTGCTTTCAATTATACATCACAATATATTTACCTAAAATATTTTTGACTGCCTCTATTTTTCCATTTTTATTTGGACGATATGTTGAACTAAAATACAAATTGGTTTTCAACTTCTTCCATAAAATCCTCTAAAATTTTCCTATAAATTTTAAAGTTGTATTTGATATTATGTTTTGTTGAAAACCATGCATCCTTATAATCTCCCTAAAAAAACATGTTAGGAATTTTTTTTGCAACAATAGCCTTCGTACAAGCAAAAACAATTTACATATTGTAAAATTTATCAACTATAACCACTATTGATTTATTTCATCTCTGCATTTTAGGGTAACCCTATAAAAAATACATACTTATATCATCCATGGTATCTTTGAAATAGGCAGTTATTGATACAACCCTAAATTTTAACTTTCCCTTTTTGTTAAATAGAAAAATATACACCATTGAATAAATTTATGTAAATTCATGCTCATTCAAGGCCAAAACTAGTTTGCTACTACTTTTTATAATGTATTTTCATAATCAAAATCACATACTAAATTTACACTATGATTATCCTTAAACCAAATTTTATTGTATTGAGACTATAGGTAATACACAATTGCCTTCCTTAAATAATAAACATATTGAAAAATATAATTTAACCATGATGTCTTTTTCAACCTCTCATACTTGTATGTGCCTTCCATGCTTAGTAAACATATTCATAATTTTCATATTATTCCTTCTTAAGATCAAATCATATGAATTCCACTATAAATTAATTAAAAAATAGGAATCTATGGCTCAGTGAATTTAAAGGTCTATATGACTTTCCAATCCTATGTTTCAAAAAAATGAATAGCTTTTATAAGATTTCAACCTAATTCACATGTCTCTTATTCAACTTACTCTAACTATTTATGAACTATATACCCTAATGATGTGTGTGTGTGTGTGTGTGTGTGTGTGTGTGTGTGTGTGTGTGTGTGTGTGTGTGTGTGTGTGTGTGTGTGTGTGTGTGTGTGTGTGTGTGTGTGTGTGTAAATAAATAAAATAAAACCCTTAGAAAACAAATATTATATCCACTTATTAAATGATTGTACAAAAATTGTATAATCACTCAATAAGTGGATATAATATTTGTTTTCTAAGGATTTTATTATATATATATAATATATATTATATATATATATATATATATATATATATATATATATATAACCCTTATAAAAAAAATATTATATCCACTTATTAAGTGATTGTACAATTGTAAATAACTCCTGATCATATAATAAATAATTTTGTTTCACATCATTTAAATTCTCATTAAAATATATGATAGTTTTTATTTCTTGACTCAATAATGCACATATTTATACACTATTATCATTTCAAGATACTTAAAATAATTTACTAAAATGTAGTCATACTAACATTGGCACTTTGTTATTTTCTTCTTCAAATGCTAAAAACTATGTTCTATTTCCACTATTTTTTTTTAATCTTTACACATTACCTCTATAATTATTGTGCACATCCCATTAAAATTAATAATGGAATTCTTATAAAAACTTGCTAATTCATGAAAAATATATGCCTCAAATTTATTTTTTAGTGATGGGCCAATTTATTATATCTCATGCCTTTTTTGAACCAATCTTAAAATTATTTTTGGAAATTACAAGGCCTAAATGTATTAATTTTTTTTCATAATACTAAATTTATTCAAATTCATGAAACATTTAACATAGTCCCAATGATAAATATTAAATAGTGTATATTACATTAAACATTTAACAAAGCCCCAATGATAATACATTGAATGGTGTATATTACATTTTCAAATTCAAATAAGTCCTCAAGAGCCCACTAAATATATTAAACATTTAACAAATTCCCAATGATAATGTCATTGAATAGTGCATCTTACATAGTAACACAATTCAACACACTACAACACATCATAGGTAAAGTTTTTTCCCATTTTTATATTCCAATGAAACCTACCTCAACAATAAATGGTTACATATATGAACATGTGATCTAGTTTCTATATATTAGGATCACCATGGACATTAAATGGATTCATAAATGGTGTGATTCAATATTATAGGGGAAAAAAGATCCATTAAACATATGATCCTGCCATAAAACCTTATGTTTGTCATTAATATTGACACACATGAAAATTTACCAAATGGATGTATAATGTGTAGATGATGTTATACCAAGTCTGAAGGTTATGAGTTAAGTGTATTAATGCAATAAAAATCTTATTATCAATCTCTTACTCCATACTTACCATTATTTATTGTAGTACTTGTGTGGTGAATATATATCTCCTCTAATAAAATTTATAACACTAACTCTTATACATCTGTGGATGGAGAAAATATAATAAAGAAGAGAGAACAAGGGCACATATATAAGAAAAGAGAGTTAGTGAAAACACACAAAAATTAAAATAAGTACAATCGATACATAAAAAAAGACATTAATTGTTTTCAATAATATGATTTGAACCAAAATTAGATGTATACACAATACTACTACTTTGATAGGCTTGTGCATCATACATGCATGCATAATAACAATACAAAATTAAAATTATCATATATGCTTACCTTAGGGAATAATGGATGAAACATCATGATTATGTAATGGGGCACATCCACACTTTGATTCCCACAAACCTAGTGTAATTTTAAGAAAAATCTAATGCAAATAAGTATTCAATATCCTCATAAATAATTAAAAATATATTAAAATGAAAATAGAAAATGAAAATGAGATTTTAAATGAATACACCTAATGGTATGCAATGAATGATGCCATTTACGGGTAAATGTAATTAAGAACAAATATTCTCATGTACTAGAAGTTTCAAATTAAATTACGACAATTCAAGTCTACTTTTTCACTAGGGAAGGTGAATATTTAATGGTCTTTGATCCAT
>JARHVA010010200.1:10000-12500 GCA_037957365.1 Torreya grandis
GATCAATAGAAGACAAAATCCCCATGATAGGGTATAATATGAACCTTCATACAATAAATTAAAATGATATCACAATTACAAATAAATAATAATATAAAATAAAATTAATTTGATCATATTGCATTAACAAGAGAGCAAATTTTCATTAAAATATCAATAGCTTCTTCAGGGGAGAAGCTCCTTTGAACAAGTTCAAAATGTTATAATTCATGGATAACTTTACACTAGTCTAAGATCTTATTTAAACTAATTATATACTATTTGAATACTACTTCCCTTTAATGTAAGAGTATTATAATTATCACAAGGGGATGAATCACAAAGCATATGTGTCCATATATTTTATTAATATCCCTAATTAAAAAGAAATGACTTCAAGCAAAGCGGTATATTGACGTGGGTTTTATGTACACCCTCAAATCCTTAGGGGTATATACCCTCTTGTTTTAGGATAAGTTATTAACTAATCTAAGGCATGATTTTAATTATTTGGTTTTGAAAATAACCACAAGGTGGAATTTCAATGGATCATAGTTGTTTCATTACTTCATATGTTTCAAATTTGACTAAAAGTATAACCTATGACCCATAATATAAAAATAGTCAAACTAAAATGTATTATATGCATAAATATAGGCTAAAGTTGATTGAATACATACATACATATATATAGGGTAGGGAAGAAAATATTTTTTTTTATGATTTATTTGAAGAGCAAACCTTCTCAAGTTATCTAGTTCTATGAATTTGAGCACATTTAATATACCAATGTATATTATACCCTAAATACAAGTATATAATATAACACACACATTATTGATCATGAAGATATAATTAAAATGGCAAATAATTTCATGAACTTAATCCATATATATATTTAGTAACAAATTGTTGAAGCATATCTAATTAGTAAACAAAATGAAAATAAGAATAATAATCATAAATTTAGTTATAATAAAATATATATCAATATAACATTTTAAATATCACATGCATTAATTGACATAACATCATTAATTTATCATAAAATATTTAAAGTAATATTTAAGTAGAAATCTAATTATAAAATCTTCATGAATAGTTTGAAAATTATCTTTCATGGATTAAATTTCCAAAATTATCCTCCTTTTAAACTGAATAGCAAACTATATATATAGGTTTTGGATGGGCATCACCTCATATTGAATTCATGTTGCATTTATAAAAGTTAAAATAATATAAATTTATTTTTATCTGAAATATTTAAATGAAAAAATTATTTCTTGTTATACAAGTAAAATCTAAAATAAACCATGCTAAATAAAATAAATGGCATCTAAGATAGTTGTATGTAAGCTTCTATCATGACAAGATATAAAGTGGATGATGCGGAAAAAAATATCATGAGAAAACCCAAGGATGATTTATTAGTCATTACATTATAATTCACACTCAATGATTGATAAAAATGTCACTAAAATTTATTGTTGCTTTCACAACATGCCCTAATTTCATCATGAAATTGTGGAGCCTCTTTTTGATCTAGAGTATGGTTTTTTCTTGTAGTGGAGTTTGTGGCCTTGGCCTCTTTGATTTTTCTTCTAACTTGAGAAGGCCCCTAAGTTTTAAAATATAATTTTAATCCTAATTTTCTATTTTAACCAAGTCTAAGCAATAAATCTTCATTACCTACACTTGGTCCAGAAATCACATTTAAGACTTCATTGAAATAATTTTATGAATTTTATTGAATATAAAGAGTCTTAGATTTTATAAAAAATGTCATGAAATATATAAACAAATTCATCCTAGGCCAAGTTTTCTAGGACTTAGGCATATTATCTAATTGTCTAAGTGTTATTTTTAAGAAAACCTGGTCATTTTATCTTCAATTAGGCTAGATTAACTAAGGATTTGGAGGATGGGGCTATTTTATTCACTAGTTTTGGTCTAGTATCACTTTATTTTGACATAAAATGGCTAAGTGTTCATATTTTTTAATCTTTGAACTTAGTTAATTTTATTTAAAATGGATAAGATGAGCTATGAATTTAAAAATACCCCTCTTTTTATTCACTCAATTACTTAAATTTTTCATTTTTTTGGACTTTTGAATTAGCCATTTTATTTTTTAAAATTAAAATCTAATGGTCACTTTCTCATTGCAAGCTTCCATTACCCAGATGAGTAGGATGTTTCCACATGTTAAGATCCAACTTCCCTGGCTCACTTAATAATTTGACATTTGAACCAAATAATTAGGAATAGAAATGAGTGGGATGAGAAAACTTTTTAAGATCTAGCTTCATCACTTCATCAAAGCATTTCGATCCTCAAGCCCAAACATGCAAGCCCTTAGATAAATAGGATAAAACCACATGGTAAAATATCACTTCTGCATGACTTTGGGAAGGTTCGTAAACATAGAGTTTTTAGTAAGGTTATAGATAAACAAGATGACCCAAAGTTTAAATATCTTAGCCATCCACTTCACTGGGACACTTAGAACAATGATCCTACT
>JARHVA010010200.1:17500-205273 GCA_037957365.1 Torreya grandis
TTTGAAGAATGTTAGAGAAAGGGAAGTTCTAAAAGGGTGGAAAATATGGGTATCAAATAGTTTTCTAATTAGTTTGATATAAATAGTGGATGAGATTACCTAGGATGCAATTAGTTGATTGTGTCAACTATGCAAAATAATCTACTACCATGGATAAGTAGTTTTAAGTTTTAAATTTTGATCACCATTTTTTAAAAAATGAGAAATATGCTTTACTAGGCCTTATAAAATTTGGCACTACTTGAATTACCATGATTATCTGATGGGTTCTTTTATCACCATCCAAATAAGCTAATATTGTTCACACTTCACAACAATATTGTTAACAAGCTATGGAAGGGTATAATTCAAAAATTTGGGGAATCAAAGTATCAAAGTAGGTAAACAAGAAGTGGCAAAGATTTGAACCCTTGACCATTGAGTCAGTGGAACCCCAAAACAAGTAAATGTTGAGTTTTGAGGGAATTTAGAGAAAGACACTAAGGGGTTTTGGAATATGGATTGAGGTGAATAATAATAATATTGATTAAATGAGGGAGTAGGTTATGGATTACGATTAAAGAGCAGGGCTATTTCAAGGTGTAAGAAGATGTAGTCCAAGAAGGGAGAATCAAGTGAGATTATTGGTTGGAAAGTTAGGGTGTTTGAGAGGGTGTAGCTATCATCCCCATGTAGGTATCCTAAATCTTCCATTTGAAGGTTGTTTTATTTTTGATTCTAACATCTTTGAATTTTAGAGTAAAAGGGGTTTAAAATAGGCAAGACCAGAGGGGGTGGGGAAAGAATCTTCCTCTTGATGGATTAGCGATGTTCAAGCTTGTTGTTTGGTTGTATGAGCCTATGATCCTAGTTAATTTTGTCATAAATCCATAGGATTGATATATATCTCATAGTAAACCAAAATTGAGTGGAAGAATTTTGAGGTTGTAGTATGCTCAAAATGGGTAGAGGGTTTAAAAGGGAGAAAGGTGATAGGTAGGGTGAATGGGTAGCTAGAGAGGTATAAAAAAGAGGGTCGGAGTGCAACACATAGAGGAATTAAAGGAAGAAAATGATGCACAAAAATTTATGAACCCAACTAGATTTTATGTATTAAGGCAAAGGCATGAAAGACATGAGGAAGTAGACAAGGAGATGCACGTAGAAGGAGTTCAACTAGTGACTACACTCTAATGAATGAGAAGGTGGAGTGACAATGGGAGAGAATAAAGGAGTTTTAATAAGGGATGAGGTGAAGGTAGACTAGGAGATGGATGAAGAAATAGGTAGAGAAAACAATAAGGTCACAAATAAAGATGAAGGTGGAGAAGGATAGAAGGATCCAAGCATGGTCATATAGGAGGAAAAATAAGGTCAAGAAAAATAAGGCATGTCTTCAAGTTGAGAAAAATGAAAGGAAATGGAGAAAAGGGAGAGGATGGTGGAAAAAAATGAAAGGAAATGAGATGAAGATAAAGGATGAAGACCATGGATGATATGAAGAAAAAGGAAGAATTGAAGAAGGGATATAAAGAAAGGATACTGACACAGATGCAAAAGATAAGTGAGTACCAAGATAGAAAGAGGAAAAAGGGAACACAAAAGGAAAGAAATAAAAGGAATAAAAGAGGAAATTATGCAAGGCTTCTCAAAGGATAAATACCTAGGGAGAAACTAGTTGTGGAGGAAAAAAAAAGATAAAAAGGATGGAAAAAAATCAAACAAGCAGAATGGAAAATTGGTACAGTGGAAAAAATGGCAAAATGGCAGATTGGTGGTAGTAAAGAAAATATAGTTATAGAAGAAACATAAATATTGAAAGATGCATAGTATGATGGGGAACTAGTGAAGAAAGGAGAGTGATAAAGAGGGTATGACAACTAGCCAAGGTTGAGGGGAGATGATGAGGATGGCAAAAGAATTTGAAGGGGATAAAGGACAAGGTTGGTATTAAGTAGAGAGAGAGACCAAAAACATGAGAAGTGGATGAGGGAGTGAGCTATGAAGTATGTGTAAGGAAAGGTCTTGGGGAGGCTAGCGAGGTAGAGTAAGTGATGGTTTTATGGGAGATAAGAGGGGCTAATGAGGAAGGCTATCAACCCTTGTGTTAAAAGAGATTGATAAGTTGGAAAAGTGGTTAAAATAGATTGAAAATCTAAAGGGAGGAAGGTGGTAAGGGGATAGGTATAGAAGTGGAGGAAGAGATTTTAGGTGGGAAGGGAAAACAAAATAAAGGATGTGGCCAAGTTGACCTCAATAACTAAGTGCTACCTACATAGTCCCAAAAGAACTCAAGCCAATGTAGTTCTCCCAACAATAGGGGAAAATTTTAAGAAGTATTAGATGGTGTTAAAACATAAGGACACTAAAGAAAGAATTAAAATCTTCCTTGCTCTAGGATATCCTAAGCAAGAGGGAAGTGTTAGTGATAGAAATGTGTGAGAAGAACAAAGGTATGGGAATTAGTTGTTAGTGGCCAAGTTGCCCTTAGAAGTGAAGTAGCACCTACATAGTCCATAGACATCATGCCAATGTAGTTTAACAAAGTTTGGGTGAGTGGTGTTCAAATTGGTTTCCCTAATTTGATGGACCACATGGGTTGGTTTGGATTGAGGGAGAAGGGTTTGTAAAATAATAGTTTTGGATTTTGGTGAAGGTGTTAGTGAAAATGAATGGTGTAGATTGGTAAATAGTTACCATAACGATCCCACATTTAGTAGGATGAGAGATACATATGGGGAAGGTAGAAAAATTATAAGGGAACACAATGCTAAGTACCATAAATGATCTTTAATGGAGCTAATCCAAAGAAGAGGTGACTTTGTTAGGAGGTTATACATTTTAAAATTATGTAAGGGCAGGAGTTTGGAGATATTGTTGACCACTACGAGCTAATTTTTAGGAGGTGGGGGTATATCTAGATCTACAAAGTCAATTGTGCCAAGGTTCATCACCATTATGATCTGAGTTTTAAGGGAAATAGTGAAGTGATGACCTACAAATAATATCTTTTATGGTCAAGTAGATTTAACAAGTATGGAAGGTAATAGTGTGGTGAGTGATAGAGGATAGACCTTGCCAAACCCAAGAGCTACATGGGTAGTCTAGATAAATGGTGGCCATGTCTAGATCTTCTATCCTATCTCCATGAAACCAATGACTTATTAGTTTCACTAGTTTGGGCCTAACTAACAAGAAGTTGTATGGTCAAGATAAGATGGTGGTTCCCTTGTTATAGATGAATGTTTAGCTGGCATAAAAGAAAATACTATCATGTTGGAGTAGGTACTGCCAATGGTTAGGGTTTGATGTTTAGAGCTTATGGAAATGGTATGGTAGTAAGGGGAGGGTAGAGGGGATAAGAATGTGAATGTATTGGTGTGAATTCATGGCAGCCTATCTCTAATGGAAGAGTTTCTACAACAGCAAGGATTTGGGAGTTACCACCACCAGTAATAGTGGTAGTTTCAAAGGCATGATCATTACAATAACCCATGGTTAGAAGCCAATTTATGTCAATTAGGCCGATAAGGGTCATGAGATGATAAAGCAAGGAAAGATAGCAGATGTGAATCAAATTATAAGGACAACAAAAATATATCATGATGGTACATAATGGCTTTATCGAGATGACCAATCATATCATGGGTGGTGTGTCCATGTGAAAAGGTAGGTAGATATTACCATTTATATTAGGAAGAATATTCAAGGGAATAAATGACAACATGTGACCTTCTCAATCGATAAAATGGAAAACTAGATCAGCAAGGAAGAATGGGTAGGTATTCTATTTAAACAATCATGATAAGGATCAGTACTAGGAGTAGATCATGCCCTTCAGACAAGAACATCTACCTTCACACAATCATCATTAAACTTTCCATTTTAAATGATGGTGTATGTCCCTCCATGCACTAATACTATTGTCTTCGACCACATTCATCATCAAAAATAATAGCAACAATGAACATGAGTGCCATCCCCTCATCCCACACTAATGCTACCATCTAGGTCATGAGGAAAACTTTCTTAAATAAATGATGCCATCTTCATAAGGTATGTCAATGTATGTATGTGTTTTAGGCCATGTGTAATATGATGAATACGTATGTGTCATGTAATTCCTTGCACCCTAAATAAAATATTGCATAGTTTTTTATGTATAAAATGTGTTGGATGTCACTAGTCGAATGGTATCATGATTAAGGTTGTGTTAAATGGTATAAATGCTATGTTTATGGTTATGATTGGTATGGTTTTGGTTGTTATAATCTTGATGAATGTAATAAGAATGATTATTGTTGTTACAACACTAGATGGTAAAAGTCATGAGGAAAACACCCAAGCACATTAAGAATAGGACAAAATGATTTTTCTTGACAAGGACTAAAAATAGACCCAAAGTGGGATCATCTTAATTAATATAAGCCCCTCAAACACTATGCATGAGTGGTTGTTAGTCGATAAAAAAGGTTTCTTGATCACAAGGTGTCAAGTAAACTCTAGATCCCCTTATTTACAAATAGTTTAAAGGTAAGATGGGTTATGGGTGGTGTGAAGGGTAATGGGTGATGTTTATGATAACTGCATGTGAATTAATTTCCCCCTTCTATAGGTGACCTAATAATTATAATAGACAATTCCATGTCATATTCTAGATGTAGAATGATTAATGTGGGAAGTCTACATGTGGAAGTCGATTGCAACTTCCAACCTATTATGCTTTTGGAGAGCTGATTGTGGCTTTAAAATTTGTTGTGATAGTGGGTCTTTTTCTTTATTTATATATATGAGATGCTGATTGATGAAATAAGCTTCTAATAAATTGCTCTGATTTTGACAAAGTGAACTTAGCCAACCTTCAAGGGAGTGGTCTAAGATTATTATATCTATTTAATGATATTGATAGTTGTCCTTCAATGGAGTATTTTACCTTACATTCGGCATTTTTTATTTTGTTTTTGGGTAGCTATCCTTTGAGGGAGTAGTCTACAATGCTTAATATATTGACCCAAGTAATTATTGCAAGATGAAATGTGTTTAGACATGGACCAATCTAATTAGGTTCATAGGTTTACCTTTATGAGGGAAAAAAATATACATAAGAAGGTCAATGATATGTTAACTGGTATGGTTTTAAGAGATAATGACCATGGGATTCCAACTTGTTAGTGATGAAAAGTAACCATGAGAACCATGCTATGGGTAGAGCTATGGTACCCATATTTAGGATTAGGACATGATTTTGATGGTTAATTACATGGTTATATGTTGTAATCAATTATCCTTAAAAGGGGAGGAAGAATGTGGGTGAAGGTTGAAATCTCATGATCAAGGGATGAGCTTAAGTTAGACAAAAAAGTGAGCTTGATCCTTCTTTAATAGAAAAATTGATGTAGATGCAAAACATTGAGAGGCTCAGGCTCTAGTTTGCCTTCAATAGAGGACAAATGATAAGCTCCTTCTCCATACTTATGGGTAATGATTTAGGTCCAAGCCAATTGAAAGAAAAATTTACTTGTTTACTCTTATCCATGTTGGTCACGTGTTGGTTTTCTTTTAGGATGACATATTCAATATTGAATTCACATTGTTTGAGGAGATATTTATAAGCATGGGTAATATGCTCTTAATAGATGCAAGTATTGTTATTGCTTTTGACAATAATCCTCTTTAGAAATGATGTCATGTAAGGAAATATGAAGAGAGGGAATCTAGACTTCAAGAGGTAGAATAGCCTCTACACCAAAGACCAAGGAAAAAGGTATAGCACCTATTGTGGTTTGATTACTAGTGTGATAAGTCCATAAAATAAATTGGATGTGTATGTACCAATCTTGACTTGATGCACTTACAATTTTGGTCAACATTGTGATGAGAGTTTTGTTAGAGGCTTCTACCTATCCAGTTGTCTATGGATGGTAAGGCTAGGAATGGCTAAGTCTGATGCCAAAAGCATTACAAAGGGCTTGAACTTTTTTATTTTTGAATGATTTATCATTATCTATTATGATTTTGTGAGGGTCACCAAAATGATAGATAATGTGATGATTGATAAAGTTTATAATTTTTTTAGCTTTGATGGAGATAAGAGGGATGGCCTCCACCCATTTAGTGAAATATTCTATAGTAGTGATGATATATTAGTGTTGTTGAGAAGAGTGAGGATTGATTTTTATAATGAGATCCAACCCCCACTATGAGAAGGGCTAATAATCCATGGATACCTGAAGGCCATGAGTGGGCATGTCATGTAACTTAGCATGTTATTGGAATTTAACACACTTATTTACATAGTCAAAATAGTCCTAGTTGAGGGTAGGCCAATAATAACCCAGGTGTAGGATTCTTTTGGTGACAATGAGGCCACTAAAATGTCCCCCAAAAACTCCATCATGGGTTTTTTTATGGCATGATGAATCTCATGATTACATAAACAACAAAGGAGAATACCATCAAAGCCATGTTTATATAGGATTCCCCTAGTATGGTATAATGAGAGGTGCCCTACACAAAGGCCTTCTGAGAATTCTTTGAGAGCTTAGGTGGAATGATGCCCAAGTTAATATAATTAAAGGTTTGGTCATACCAAACATCAAAAGGAGACACCTCCACATTAGAGATGGTTGAAAGGTTTGAACTAATATATGAAGGCCTAATGAAATGGTGGATGGTGACAAATAATTTGTATTTTATAAGTTGGGAGGGTATTTGAGATACAAGAGAGGCAATTGTGTTTACAAATTTTTTAGTAGATTAAGGCACTAATTGGATTTGATAATGGTTAAAATATGTGAAGAGCTCATCAATGAGGAGCTTATACTTTTGTAAAATGTCATGTTTACACTAATAAGACCCATTGACTTGGTTAATCATGAGTTGAGAATCATCGAAGATAGAAGTGGTTTCGATTTTTAAGGCAAAAGCAGTTTAGAGACCAATGACCAAAGCTTCATATTTTTCCATGTTGTTAGTACATTCAATGTCAAGATTACAGGATAGTGGAAGGGGTTCACCATGAAAGGGTGTGATAATTATGCATGCACCCCCACCATGTTGGCATTGAGAGCCATTGAAAAACATGGTCATTTGGTAAGAGGGTTCTCCCTAGGAAAGAGTTATAATAGACTCATTAGGAAATGTTAATGGAATAGGATGGTTATCTAGGAGAGGGGCTTCAGCTAATTGATCAGAAATGACCTACCCCTTAATGGATGTTTGGTGAAGAAACTTAATATCAAACTTAGCTAGAAGCATGAGCCACTTAGACATACACTAATTTTGGTATGGCTTGGAGTGTATATTATTGAGTGGGTCGGTGTTAGTGATAAGATATGTTTTGTGATTAAGAAGGTAGTGATGAATCTTAGAGGTAAAAAAAATTAGAGCAAGATAAATCTTTTCAAGATGGGTATATCATGTCTCATACTCTAGAAGTGTGTGATTGATATTGTAAGTGGCTTGCTCCTTATTTTGTTCATCCTAATGAGCTAGCATGGTTCCTAAAGTGTGATCAGTGGTGGATACATAAAGGTATAAAGGCTAGTCATCCCTAGGTGGGATAAGAATAGGTGGAGAAAGCAAGTACTCTTTGAGTGAATGAAAGGCTTTTTGACAATCTTTGGTCTAGATAAAGGTGTCTTTCTTCAAGAGGTGGTGAAAGGGTTGGCATCTATCTGATAATTGAGAGATGAAGCGATAGATAGATTAGAGCCTTATAGACTGTGAAGTTTCTTAAGGTTTGTTATAGGATGCATCTATAAGATGGCCTTGAATTTAGTAGGGTCAATCTTGATTTCATGAAGGGAGATGATGAAGCCCAAAAGCTTTCTAGATAAAACCATAAAAATGCATATTTTGGGATTGAGCCAAACACAAAATTGGATCAGTCAGTCACAAATGATAGTAAGAATAGATAAATGGTCCTTGTAATGTTTATATTTGTCAAGGAGATCATCCACATAATCCTCTATAAGTCATATTTGGGGCATGAAAGGTTAAGGTCTCAGAAATTCACACAAAGGTTGAGTCCCCCAATGGGCTTGGTAATAGGAACAATATTGGAGACCCATTATGGGTAGTCAATGGGTTGAATAAATTTGATGGATAAAAGATGTTGAAGTTCTTCCTTGATGAGAAGAGCTATATGAGGGTGCATTTTGTGAAGTTTTTTCTATACCAACTTAGCCTTTAGGTGGGTAGCGATGTTATGAAGGACTATGGAAGGGTCAATCTTGGGCATATCCTGATAAGACTAAGAGAATGCGATGCTATAGTCCTGAAGGAAGGCAAGATAATAATGTTGCTCATTTGAGTCCAAAGATTGGCATAGTTTAATGATACGAGGATTCTCCTAGGTTCTTATGTTAACATCAATAGTTGATTCATTGAGCATGGTTTAGTTTTATGGAGGGAAAGATTTATGGATGGGAGAGTGTCCTACACCAAGGTAGGTGAGGATAGAATTATCATCTTGGCACTAAATGGTATAGATGTTAGGTGAGTCATGGTTGATCATTTTGAGGTGGATGAGAGGAAAGGTTTTTATTTGGCCACTATGATGATAGGTTAGCAGGCCCAAACTAATGATACTGATAAAAAAAAATAGATAAGATCATGTTAGAGTCTTCAAATGGAGTTGGTAAGGGTAGCGATTCTTCAAATTGGAAAGGTGATGTTGATAGGGGTAGAAGTTCCTCGACTGGGATTGGTGCAGTTGGAGGTTCTCCAAATAAGAGAGATGGGATTAGTGAGGTTGGACGTTCATTGATAGTGGTGAAAACTAGTTTTGGTGATGTGGGTTATTCAAGGGAAACATATCCCAAGCCAAAAACTTGTGAGGTTTTTATGTTTTGATGATGGGAAGTTCATGAGTCCCTTGTTTATAGAATCTAAAACCAAACCCCTTCCAAGCACGCTAATGAAGGTACATCTGGGAAAAGGATAGATTTCTAAGAAAAGAAAATTTAGAAGTGAATGGCTAGAAATAAGGCATGGTGATGGGAGCAAGGAGTGGCTTATCAAGTCCCCCATATACAAAATATGTTATATTATTAGAAAGGCCAAACAGGACTAGGGTACTGATATTTGGATCATAAGATGGATCATTTTGGAGATTCCCAAATTCATGTGGAGAATGGAAAGCATCCAAAGATAGGATTCAATATTCCCATAGTATGAGATGTTGAAGTGTGGATTACAAGGGGTTTTTGACTGAGATCTGAGATGAAGGGATGGTTAAACTAGTGGATACTTCCTCATTATTGTAGACATAAGTTTTGGTAGGTGGGGTTGATGTAGTGGTTTGGTTAGAGGTTGGTTGTGAAGGAGGTGAAGGTGGAATGAGGACATCATTAGGCTGATATGTCAAATTATAGGAAGTGAGAGGACTTGGATCAGATTTGATTGTGATGACTTTTCCCTCATGTTTTAATTTGATACATTGGTGAAGGGTGAAAGGGATGCAACCCATGGTGCAGATCCAAGGGTGACCAAGTAACACATTATATTAAAACTCACCCTTTACAACATAAAATAGTTCATGAATAGTTCAAGGCCCAAAATATCTATGGAAAACAATTGTTCCCAAAGTGGTAGCCAAGGTATCATTGAATGATCGAAGAACTACCAAACTTTCAAACATGATGTTTTTAGGTAGTTGAAGTTGATTATAAGCATGGGAGGAGATGATAGTGATACTTGGTCCCCCATCAATATGACTCTTTTGACATGCATCTGATTGATGGATGCAATGATGAAAAGAGGGGGATCATGGTCTTTGTTATGATATGGATGAATTTATGATTCTTGAAAAGTGACCATGGTATTATGTTGGACGGATCCAATCAAAGATACAAAGGTTGGAGATCATATAGTTGAACCTCTATAGAATACAGTGTTTTGATTAAATCTTGATGATGTTGAGGTGAGGTTCTAATTAAGTCATAAAGGCTTATTTTGACTGGCATTTGGTGAAGTTGTTTTAACACCAAGTGATAGACAAATGGAGATGCATTGGAAGAAGAAGGGGCTCCAAAAATGGAGACTTTGGTCTTAGATTTTTGTGAGTGTGAAGGTGAAGGTGAAGGTATAGTTATTTGGGTGTGGTTGGTTGGTTAGGGAGTTGAAGGATAAAACCATGGAATGGCTAATTTTGCCTTGCCCTTTTCATTTTGTTGGATGGATTTACCTATATCCCTTTTTTGATCTCAAGACTGAGTCACCATATGGATGTCATTGATAAGGGGGATGATTGTTTGCTTTAGTTCCTCTTCTTCACTCCTTGGTGGAAGTAAGGAAGTGGATGGTTGATAAGTGGACTGGATAGGTGGTAGAAGAGACATTGGACTTACAAAATATTTGTCTAGTAGATCATATTTGTCTAAAAGGCCATGAATGAATGATTGGAGGGCTTTACAGTTTTTTGTATCATGCCCAGGGGTCCTACGATAAAGATAAATCAAACTATCCTTGAACCAGGTTGGCTTTTGGCAAATGGGGTTAAAAGGCTTGATTGGTTGTAAGTTAATGAAAGAGGCTTACAATAGTATTTTCAAAACGATTGTATAAGATTCTAGTAAATATCTATAAGGTGGTGAAGTTTGAACTCTTGGTGTAGGGATCTTATGGGGTAATGTTTTTTGGATAGGAGGTGTGGTTGTTGGAGTGAGTTTGGTTGGTAGTTTAGGAAGAATTGGCTTAGTTTCAATAAGTTTAGGAACTAAAGGTTTAGATGATGAGGGTTTAATGGATGGGAGAGTGGATGGAGAAAGGTTGGTAAGGAATGATGATGAACTAGAGGGTTGGATGGTTATAGGCAGAGAAAGGGGAGACAATGTTTTAGAGGAAGAATAGGTAATGGGAATGGTGGAAGGATGTGGTCCCAAAATAAAGGGTAAAGGTGAAGGAGGTGGTATGGGCCTAACCTGAGGCTATGGCTTAGGCAACCCTCCCTTTTTAATAGGTTTAATTGGATTTGGCTTTGATTGGGTTGATATGGTTAAATCCAATCTCAATAAAGAGTGAGCAGGATTAGGCATGGGAAGGATCCCTAATTTTTTTGTGGCTTGATAACAGAAGCATAGGGTGATTTGACAAGTTTAGGTAAGGGTAGGTTAAATGGTTCACTAGTGATCTTAGGAGGGGTAGTTGGTGGAGTTATAGCAATAGGCTCTAGGGTATACTCAAGTGAGGTGGAAGGTTCAGATTTGCTTTGATACATGAGTCACAACTAATTCCAAAAGGTGGATCTATCAAATTTAAATTTGGAGGTAAATTATAAACTTTGAATGAGATGGGAAAAAGGTTTATAAATGTGTCTTTTTCTATGATCATTAGTTTCAAAGTGTAAGTCTTTTGAGGAAGAAGGAGAAGTTTCAATGTTTCTATCTTTGGTGGAAGGTTCTGAGGGTGATGATCTAGTAGATGAGGGTAAGGTTTCTCTAGCAACAGTTTTCAAGGGAGGTATAGATGGTTCTTTAAAAGGGGTGGTGGGGGTGATGATTTTTGATGGAAGGTTAGGCATAGTTTTTTCTTGGGTTTGGTTATCCGAAGAAGTAAGAGGAAATTCTACTTGGATTAAAGGGGTGGATGAAATGGCTGATGGAATGGCTATCTCCTTGGGTATTTCCACCATAGGAGAGGTGTATGGAACTATGGTTTAATCCAAGGAAGTGAAAAGGGTAGCTACTTCCTCCATTTGGGAATCTGGAGAAATAGGCGATGGTGGATTGTTTTCCTCTATTTGGGTGATAGACGTGATGACCTTTTCAACAATGGGTACTTTATTGATGACATTAATTACATGTTCCTCATGTGAGTTAGAAGATTCATGTTGGTTTTCATGGTGTTGGGTTAAAGGTGGATGATTTGGGAATGGTTTTAGTAAAATATCAAGAGATTGGTTATAAGGAGCATTTGGGTTATCAAACACAAGCTCCCCTTTATCAATTATGTCTTACACAATTCTCTTAAAGATAATGCATATCATGTCTAATGAATTGATTAAAATCACAATGATCATTCTCATTGTACCACCTAGGAAGGGGGGAGAAGCATCAAATTTTTGAGGGGGCTTGATGGGTGGAAGTTGGATTAGATTGGATTTAATTAATTTTTCCAAGATTCATGTATAAGACTCCCCAATTGAGGTAAATGGTTTTGAAGGAACCCAATTTTTGGTATAAATTTGGTGATTAGAAGGACTGTTGGTTCAATTTATTTGGTTGATAGCTATAGGAGGCATGGTTTTTAGCACAATCAAATGTGTTGATGCTTTTGCTTTATAATTGGTTGGGTTCATGGTTCTGGTGGTGGATGATTTAGTGGATTTGAAACTAGAATTTTTATTTTGAATCTTGAACTTCCCTTAATCAATGCCATAATTTTTTTGAGCCATAATTAATGCTTCATCAAAGGTCTTAAAGGTTTGGACTTGGAGAGTTCAAGTAATATGCTTGGCACACTCTCAAGAGAATAATTTGATCAATTCAAGTTGGGGTAATGGGAAGGTAAATTGATTGATGAGGCCCTTCCATCTGGAAATGAAATCAGTAATGGATTCATCTTCAAATTGTTTAATGGAGTATAGGTTGGTAATGGAGACATTTTTAGATATATTTATTGAAAAGTGTTCTAAAAAGGTTTATGCCAATTGAGAGAAAGAAAAGATAGAATGAGTGGGAAGGCCACTATACCAATTAAAGGTGACTTCAGATAATGACATGGGAAAGGTTTGAAGGAGGAGAGCATCATCATAAGTGATCAATTAATAAGTATGATGAAAATCTCTTAGGTGTTGTTGAGGATCCTCTTTACCTCAGAATTTATAAAATTTGGGCAATTCCCACTGATGAGGGTAAGCATGAACGGGCACAAATAGATGGATAGGCTCATTACTAATTTGTTCATAAGACAAAAGATTAGTTGAGGTGGAGATGGATTACTCCAAACTAGTCATTTTATCCATTATCATGTTTATTAGATCAGGTTAAGGTTAGGAAGTCATATAATTAAGATGTACATTTTGTTGAGGTTGGGTTGTGACAATGTATGAATAGGTAACAAATGGTGTTGAAGAAGCCACATATTGATAAGTGGTGCCAAGAGGATGAGATGGAGGCACATAAGAACTACTTGGTATGAAATCTTGGGTGGAGGGAGGCATGTACCCTTGTGTGTGAAGGACATACTAGTAAGTTGTCATAGGTACTTGATGAGAAAAAGATGTGGTTAGTATGGTTGAGGTAAGAGGAATTTGGGAAAGTTAACACTGGGTAATTACTCTAGTGTTGATTGGGGGAATGTTTTGAGGTATGGAGAGCACTAGGATTTGAAGTGGGACTATGGCTAAGGGATTGGTTACAATTTAAGGGAAGATAGAAGCTAAAATATAAGATAATGTACCAATGGATGTAGTGTAGGTAATAAATGGTAAGGTTGAACCCATATGGGGTGTGATAGGAGGTGTTTGCTTGGGGGTGGAAGATTGGTTTTAGGTTGGTTAGATGGGGTGTTAGAAGAGGCCTGGCTCAATGGTTAGGTTAGAGTGGTACCTAAAATAAGGTGAGATAACATGCCAAGAGAAAGATCAAAAGAAGGAACTAAAGCAGATGGGGTACGATGAGGTAATGTGTTGAGGTAATGTTGTAAAGTCACCAGATTATTATCAAGGAAGGCATTAAAGTTTAGATCTCCTCCATATATGATTAGGATTATAGAAGGAGAATGTGGTGGAGGAGAACGGTGAGGTGAAGCATGAGGAGATTTGTCAACATTTGATGTATAATCCATAATTGAAGAAGAGGGCGGTGGTTGGTTATTTTGATTTCTCACTCGTTGTCCAGTTGAAACCATGTGAGAAAATAGGTAATGTTATTATGACACTCACACCTCAAATAAAGAGTAAAATAAAAAATTTCAAAGTAATCTATACATACACTAAGAAGTGCATTTTATCCTTAGGATTAATTTTAAATCACTTTTGGCTTATGCCTTAAAAAGTGTGATAAGGGAGGTTGGATCTCAAAATGGGTACTAAAGTGGAAGTCTTCAAATAGTTTCAAGTTGTTTAGGTGCTTAAAAGGAAGATCTATTTGAATGCCAATATGTGGCTTGGTGTTTGGGGCTTGCTCCCCTCACTTCAAAATCCCGTAGCTAGTGTAGGTGTTTAGCCAATATATATCAAGTTTAGAGTTTATACTCAAACAAAGAGCTGAGTTGGTTCTCCCCTTGGTGGTGAAATACAATTGGCATAGTTGGGAGGGGGTGAGGTTGCCTCTAGGTTATGAAATCTCAGTCGATCCTTGTCTCAAGTATTGTTTTAATGTGTAAATTATTTAATGGTTTGGTTTTGTGTGTGATAACAAGTGTGAATACTATGATAAGATTACTTTGACTCCTAAGTTACTAAATTAACTAAAATCAGCAAGAAATCAATGAATACACTTAATTTTAGCCCAAAATAAACTTTCAATTTGATAACTAGGCCTTCAACCTACCAAATGTATAGGGTCGACCCATACCTACTAGGTCAACACTATGTATTCTACCTATTTTCTATCCCATTAGGTTGACTACATTGACATAGTGCTTTTTTCTTGCCAACCCCTTGCATTTTTTGAAAAAAGTGCAATTTTCTTATTTTTTGCCTAAATCCTTCAAACCCATTTCTCATCTTCCTATCTGCTACCCCTATAATCTTATTTTTCTTAATTTTGACATCTAGAAATTCTTAAAATTAAAAATTACTAAAAACTCACTTAATTCAATACAAATTTCAAAATCTAGTTGAAGATTCTTAGTTGCATACTTTTAGTACACTTATGTAATGAACCAGCACACTAAAACCTCAAGGCATTAGTGAAGTTCACCCACTAGGACCATAACATCCCACCACACTTCTAAAGCCCAAACTCTAGGCTGGATTTGCACTCATACCACCAAGATTTCCTATGTGTACGAGCCCCGAATGAACATAGCCATGCCAACATAGCGACCTTCTTTGTGACTTGAACCTAGGTGGAGGCTCTGATACCACATGTAATGAACCACTACACCAAAACCTTGAGGCGTTAGTGAAGTCCACCCACTAGGACCATAACAACCTACTACCACCTCTGGAGCATCTCCCTATCTATCATATCATATCCTCACCATCCTAGCTATTTTTCTCTCTAGATATATTTTTTCTCCTCTCTCACAAGTCAAAATAACAAATGACTTGTCTTTTCCCCTATTTTAAAACACTTTTTCAAAATGCAAATCTTTCGATTATTATCCACTAGATTCCTTGTTTTGGTTATATCTTTGTTTCTACTCTTCCATTTTACAAATCATAAATTGCATTAGATTTGTGATGATGTATATATTTTTTTCCACTATCATATTCATATCTTCCAAAAAAATTGATTTTTGGCTATTTTTACCCTAACTTCTATAGGTTCATCTAGTATTTTCTATATTGGACACCTTCATACTTCTTACAATTTCCTTCTTTATCTACAACACTAAGGTAAGTTAAAGGTATGTGTTTTTCAATTCAATCATTTCATTTATCTTATTTTTTTCTTACTACACTTTACTTAGCATCAACATTATGTGTTATCATGTTTTATCTTGAAGCACCATCCCATATTGTACATACATGACACATGATGAGATTCAAGTGGGGCGCATATATACACATAATATTTTCAAAAATTTATTGACTACTGACACTTTGTATCTTACAAGAACCTATCAAGTCCTAATATTAAGTGGTGCAATGAGAAAGGGGTGGGTAGACCATCGGTGCTTCGTAAGATTTTTGTCCCTTTTTCCACTTACCATCTACACACTTGTCTCCTAAAACCATTTACCCTAAGCTTGTTCTTCTCAGTCCTACCTCTTATAATATTTTTCCTCTTTCCATATTCCTTTTATTTACTTAACATCCTTTTGGACTATCAGCTATATTGGGTTAACCCAATATAGTTCAAGGATATTTCTCACTTTCTTGGTTTGTTAGCCTTTTGGCCGACCTAACAAAGACCTAGTGAATTATCCCTAAAAACACATTGGGTCAAATGGATCAACCCTGTATAAATGACATTATTGGGAGGATTTATGGAAATAACTACCTATATATACAAGGTCATAGCCCACCATTTCATAATATCAGAATTATTAGTGAATAATTTCAAGTGAACATCTTCTTATTGACCATTCTACTTGAGAAATAAAGCTTAGGGTTCCATACTTTCTTTGGAGATACATATCTTGTCTTGTGGAGAATTATTTTAGATTCTTAGATAGGTTGTGTGGACTAGAGCTTATTTATCTTATTTATCTTTGCATACCATAATAATCTCTTGTGAAGCACCTTGGCCAAGGGAGAGATTGAGGCTCGACAGGTTCATATTCAAAGGTAAGTATTACTAACTTTATTTCTCCTTTGTAGGATTAGATAGATAATTCATTTATATTATTATCTTCATGTATTAGGGTTTTATATACATTAACGTGAGTATATTTGTTGTAATACATGTTTAGTTTAGTTTTTTATTTTATTGCTTCTAACCCCCACTTTGTGTCACAACCTTTGGTGTGCACTAGATTAGATTTTACTTTCTTCCTATTAGAATAAAGTGAACATTTTAAACCTTAAGATTCCATTAGGTTTATTTTGTGATTGTGTTAAAATATATGCTTTGGAACCCTTTATAGCATGATGTGTTATGACATGTGATACAAGTGATTCCGTAATTGGGTCTAGTGGATACCCATATTGGTCATGCTCTTTCTTAATAAGTGTATCCCAATCGAAAGTTTAGGTGTGATCTATCTCATCTAATATAGGATTAATTCATATACATGATGCATTTTTAATTGTATAAAAACTCAAGGCTATAGAAGGAGCTTCTAGGTCACCATCAAACATGCAATCAAAAACAACTATTACCACCTCCACATAATGCCCGTAGTTCTATAATTATGCAATAAGGTATACTCTAATGAGATGAGTTTTTATTCCTCAAGGGACTACAAAAGATACTACAATTACCTATGTCTAAACATCTATTATGCAACTATTTTATTTTCCCAATGGTGCTACATTAGCACTACCTTATACATACATACATACATACATACACACATATATATATATATATATAGAAAGAGACACACACACACACACACACACAGAGACACAGAGGGGTGTGTGTGTGTGTGTGTGTGTGTGTGTGTGTGTGTGTGTATATATATATATGTATATGTATATATATATATGTATATGTATGTATATATATATATACATACATATACATATACATATACATATATATATATATATATACATATACATATATATATATATACATATACATATATATATATATATATATATACATATACATATATCTATACATATATATATATATATACATATATATATGTATATATATGTGTGTGTGTGTATATATATATAGACACACACTCACACACACCACTCTATGTGTGTATCTCTCTCTCTCTCTCTCTCTCTCTCTCTCTCTCTATATATATATATATATATATATATGTATATGTATACACACACACACACACACACACACACACATGTATGTATGTATGTATGTACATGTTTTAAATCAAGTTGGGACTAGTGCTCCTAAATTTATTGGTATATATGTCATATATTTTGGTCGATAATTTTTATTTATATACATACTTTTTATACATGCATGTTATGTATTAATTTTGACAAATAATTATATAAATGGAAATGTAAATTTAGAATTTTCTTAGAGGATGAGGCACCCCCTCCCCAATCCTATATGTTTGTATCCTCCTGATACCAAAGGGAGGAGAATTTTGGCTATTAATATTGATAAGAAAATTTGAGGATTGTTCTACAATTTATCTTGATGTGAAAATCTTGTTCTTATCAAAATTTTGAGTCTTTAAATAAGTTATGTTAATCTAATATCTCATTCTTTTGGTTGTGCATGAATATTATATTGATATAGTTATTTATATTGTGTAGTATATGATGTGAATGATTTTGTGTAATAATCAAAATCTCTCTTTGTAGATGTGAAATTACAATCTAAAAAATATAAAAACTTTTAATTTTATTTATTAAATTTCATTTTTTTATTGTTTCCTTAGAATCTTAACTATGTTTGAATATATGTGTTGTAAGTGTAACTTGCAAAAAACATTGGTTCTTGATTGTTTGTCTAACCCATAGTTAAAGACCCAACTTAGAAGGTTTTATCTTGTTTGATTCACAAACCTTCTGCCTTGCCCTACCCTTATTTCATTTTTTGAGTTACTTTTGATCCTACCCACCTTAGGTTAAACTCATCATCAATCAACCCATATCAGGTAGATCTAAACTCACATCATATCTAAACAATTTGAGGTAAATAACTACTTTAATCACCGATATTACACCATCAGGTGGATTATAAAAGCTAATACCTTACAATTCATGTCTTGGAGTGAATATTTCTTCATAGATCCTAAAAAATTATAGGCTACATCGTAAGAGTCCTTGGTGTATTTATTATTGATTCTTCAAGTTTTTCAATTCATGAGCAAATCGAATATTCTTTTTAAATCTATAAAAGGATGAAAACCCTCTTTGTAGCCAAACCAAAAGCATTCAAATTAACTACTACATAATATGAATTATTTTATCTAAATAATATTCATTCACAACTAAAAGACTAATATACCATATTAAAGGAAACTTCTTTAAAGACTTAAAAATTTGGAGAAGATAAAGACTTCCACATCAAGAACAGTTACAAAATAATATTTAGAATTTATTATTAATATTAATAGTCTAATAGCACTTGATTATAACCTAATAATACATCATGAAAGGACATCATCTAATATCCACTAACCATTTTAATTACCTCTTCTAAGGAGGGTAGGGTATAGTTATCATTTTTTATGTTTAGTTTAGATTTCTAAAATCAATGCATAACTTGATTTATCCATTCTTTTTCCTGACTGGTACTAGGTTGTCTACCTAGGTAGAATACCTAATTGAAAATAAAATATTTGAATTTAATAAATTCTGTACTCATATTTAGATGAGGTGTTACATAATTCTATTTATTAGACTTTATCATTACTTAAATGTATTTTATTCAAGATTTAATGGGACAATGTGTGTGATAGTCCTATGGTCAAATAATTTTTGATATTCATATGTATAAGAAATCACATCTTTATATTCTATTAGAATATACTTCAATTTTTTTCTTTACACTTTCAGTGAAATACATACCAATGTTTACATAATGGGTATGTTGATCAGTGCCTAGATTATCTTTGACAAAATTAGATTTAGTTGCTTTAAGTTTATACTTTTAAGATTTTAGATGCATGTCAAATGCTCAATCATGTGGGATCATCACCATAGGAATGTTATTTTTTTTCACCTGTAGATTGCCATCCTCTCATAAGTCTTTCATGTTCATGGGTTAAATATCATTTTCATCTATTATATGAAATTCAAATCCTATAAAACTATTTATAAATTGTATAATCTATTGATCATCATCAAATACCTAGAAAGTCTCAACATTATCTAGGATAAAATGGCAAGGATAGAATTTTATAGAAAATTTATGAATCTTGGATTCTTAGAGTGATTCTAAGTTAGTAGTGGAAGATGCTAGTGAAACTATTAGTTGATTATGATCCCTTCAGATGGCTTTGATGTTGAATGCTTTCAAGGATTCGATCAGATCCCATGTTAAGTGTTTGTATTTCTTCAACTAATCAAGTTTTGATTGATATTTTTTCTTAATTTAGTCGATGACCAAATCTAAATCACAAAATATCTATAAATCATGGGTTTTGTAAATAGGTAAGAGTGGGTAATTAGAAATCAATTGCATGAATGATTTAATGAGATTGAATAGGTACTTGCTTTGTATTTTCTAGATGAATAATGAGTGAGATTTATTTTATATTTATACCACACTGTTTGAAAATAACCTCATAGAGGGTTAACTAGGATTAGTAATCCAACCTATAAATATTAAAATATATTCAAATTTGGGTATTTTTATGGTATAGAATCTATCATTAGATATAGGACACTAGCATAAATTCTAGTGTCTAGGTCTAAATGATAGTGTCCTAGGGAATAGAGAATTGTTTATCTATAGCTATAAAATGAAGGATATATATATATATATATATATATATATATATATATATATATATATATATATATCACATGTTTTAAGCATACTCTGAGATACATGTGATCTAGGTAGTCAAAATATCAATGTCATAACATAATATAAGATTTTAGGCACTATGATATGGAAAATATGATATTTTTGGATGAAATAAATAGAAGAACTGAAGGGTAGATCCTTGAGTGATATTTGTCAAGTGTGCAAGACTAGTTTATCTTATAAAACCTACATTTGCGTATATACATATGTCTGTTGACACTATATGATTGGAATTTATTATGTGAATCTTTGTTATGTAGCTTAATGTCCCCATAAATATTGTTTAATATGTTAATGAGATCTAATTATTCCTCTAGTGTTAAAGGTTCATAACATAGAGCTAGAAATTATACACAAGTGTTATAATGTTGTTTCTATTTTAATGGATAAATAAGAACTCTATTAAAAAGCTATTTTAACTCTAAATAATTTTGTTGGTAATTTAATTTATGAATATTAGTCTTCAATATGAAAATGTAACCATATTAATGAGTCACTTCTTGTTGATTAATATCATTGGAAGAATTATCATTAGAAATAGATTCATTGATATAATGTGGTAACTATATGATGATATTATGACATTATGCCATAAGAGTAGCATCATGTATAGATAAAAATGTGATTAAATTAGAGAAAACATCTAAGTATTTGTTAAGAGGAATGTTTTTTTCTTTTAATGATAACATTTAATATGCAAAAGAAGAAGAAAGAAGTTGATCCTCATTGGTTGAAAAATGGCATGTAGGCTTAATATCCATAAATTTTAAATAATAAGGAATTTTAGACAGTCTTTTTAAGCCACATCCATGTCTAAGCTAGATATCAAACCAAGTTCTACTAAATGATGAAATGTAAGCCTAGAAATCACCTAAACATCCTAAATCCATCTACACATTAGACATCAATGCCTAGAATCATCTCAAGGCATCCATATTTGGGGTATTATCATATATATAATGATAACCTCCCATAGATTCATCCTCAGTTAAGTTGCATCCTATCAAACTACCATTTTTGACCTATTAAAAAGGACACTTAATAAAATTATTGATATGACCAAAAGCCTAAGAAGAATTAATTAACCAATGAAATTAAATTGAGTGCTTAGTTAAATATTACATGCTGAATTAGTAAAAATATAATTTCCAAAAATAAAAATTCAAAAAATATTAGGGAAATGAGGTCATGATGACATTATCATCCTCAAAAGGACTATTTTGTATAATTTAGACATATCAACAGTCTAAATTTTTGAAAACTATCAAAAATAAATTGGACTATATCAAGATTAAATTGGACTATATTGAGATTAAGTTAGACTTATTAAAAATAAATCACATCTATCTAATGTATTTGTGATCAGTTTAAATTATTTAAAATGATCATAAATAATTAGTAGTTATAAACTATAGTTGTGTAAAATGTGAAATTGTTCAACTTTAGTATATCTAAGACACCTAATCCATATGTCTTCTTGTTGGCTCACACAACCCTTCTAGGATAATTATTTCGCTGATTCCTAATCATTCTTAGCTTCTTGGACATAGATTTTTGAGACCTAGGAAACTCTCTCAGGCTTAGATCCATCCCCATAGGTCTCATCCCCTTAGGATAATAGTGCCCAAATAGAACAAGAGCACCATAATTCATGGTGTCCTATTTCCAACACTATTGTCCAAGCTCATCTTTGCCTCAAATGGTCAAATTTTCTCAGATCCTTATCTTTTTACCTATTGGCCTCACATGAATTCATCTAACCCATGACCATTAGGTTCCCTATAAAAATCCATTCAAATTCCATTTAGAAGGGTTGACACTCATTTATATGAGAGATGCAATAATACAAGCAAGTACACTTGAGCACTCTTCCTCATTATTTGCACATAGCTTTATAATATTATTCAAAACCTACTCAAGTCATTACACTAGTCCTTAGCCAGCTAAAGCATATCCAATTTTGCATTCTATTTGCATTGATCATACATAAATTACACCAAGCACTTCAATGGGAGAACTACATTAGCTTGATCCCTCTTCAAAGTATTGGTATGTAGGCAATGTGCCCATACATGGGGTGTGAAGTGCATCTAGTTTATCCTTTACACACTAACCCTTTTTCCTATTTACTTAAGTTTCTTTAAATTGTATATAATACATATGCACACACAAAATCATATCTACAAGGTGTTATGTCATAAGTTAGGACCTGACATTTAGTACATAGGGTCATACTAAGTAGAGAAACAAAACCTAAAAAAACTATTAGCCTCAAGACAATAGCACCAAAGAGGAATATAGTGCCAAAAATATGGGTGTCCTATTTTCAACACTCTTGTCTAATTAGAAAATGAAGTTTAAGAATATATTAAAGATAGTGTCCTAGCCCTGCCCATAGATTTTTAAGCCCTATCTCAGTCAAAATAGTCTAGAATAAGCTAAGTCACACTCTCTCATTTATTACTATTTTTAAAAAAGGTAAAAATACAATTTATTTACACAAATTAGTGAGTTAATTTTTGCATATTTATTTACTAATTTACATTTCTAATCCCTTTTATTATTTGGGAATATAAATCCAATATTTCAAAAATAATAAAACATTTGGTAAACCTAAATTACTTCAAATTTTTGCATAGAAACCCTAAAAACCCTAGGGTTAATTATTTATGATATTTTTCAATGTTTTCATGATTTTCCTAAGTTTAAAAATTAAAACACTAAAAATTCATTGAAATATTTTCAATAAATTCACTCAAACCCTAGTTTGCACATATTAGGTCCTATTTGCATACAAATACTTTCAAACCAATAGTAAAAATATATTGCTAATTTAGAAATATTTTCATATTTTTCCTAAATTTTAAAGCTAAATTATAAAAATTCATAACAAATTTTTAAAATTATCATACTAATTTTGATTTTTTTTTCAAACCCTAGTTGCATCAACTAGTTCCTAATTATTTTTCAAGATTTTTCGAATCATTTTCTATATTTTAGTTGAATATCTAAATCAAAAAATCAAATCTCAAATTCAAAAGATCATAATATTTTGAAAACAATATTTCTGAAAAATGCCAAGTTATATGTACTAGCTCCTTTTTTCTTGTTGATGTATCACCTTACATCCATAGTCAAATTGCAAAAATGATGCTCATTTATTTACAAACTTTTCTTACATTTCTTGAAAATAACAAGGAAACCATAATAGACCCTATCATGTACATGAATGATGAAGTCTATCATATGTTATTAAAAAGCTTCATCCTTTGTGTTTCATGATTATGTTTCATAATAAGGGATGATATTACAAAATTCATTACTAAACTTGCACAAGATTTCAATATTTCTTTTGCATATTCTCTATCTCTCATATGGAAAAAATTTCAAGATTATCGTGCTAAAAACATTAGAAATTTTCTAATAAATGTCAAATATATTTATTAATTATTGAATAAAACCATGATCTCTACCCTTTTCTCTATCTCTCATAGGGAAAAATATACAAGCTTATCATGCTAAACACATTAGAAATGTCATATCACATGTCACATTTTCTTATGTAGACATGCACAAATTTATGTTTTTTATATCTTCTTTTCTATCTTTCATGTGGAATGTTGTCTATAATCATATTGTTATACAATTTATAATTCCACTTACATGCATTTTAGCCTATATGCATAGTTTATACCTAGAGGTATATGCCTCTTGGGGTAATCTTGTTTCAATGTCATATTTTATACAGAGAAAATAAATCCCTTCTCCTCATCTCCCTCAAGAGGGTGATGGATACTTTCCCTCTAAATAGATCCATGCTATCACCCCTCCAAAAGGTGAGGTAGCATTTACTATTGTTCTTAATGCATACATTTAGCATACATATTTTTCAAAACCTCTTCAACATATGTGCTTACATGCCCAATCAGAAGTAACTAAGGTTTTCACTTATGAGACTCTAATGAATCAAATAACAAGCATGAGCAAGATATTTTTAGATTTACAAACACAGAATCAACTATTACATGAAAAGATCACAACATTGGAAAATCAAAACACAATACAAAAGCTTCAAGGGCACCCTGATGTCAATCATGTATATGCACCTTCACCTACTCAATTGGTTACAAGTAATGTTACGTATCAAATAGAAAATCATAACAAAGTAACTCTACAACCAGTGATTCAGAAAGCATTCAAATTTCAAATAAGAGTTCAAGTGAGCTACTAAGGGAAATGATTAAATCTAATTGATCAAACTACCTCCTCTACATCTAGTGAGAAGATTTAGATATTATTGTCCATATCATAGAATACATGAGCATCACACATATGCATGTTTGGCATTGACAAATAATATAAAATAGATAATTGTTAATGAGGACCTTATACAAGGTAAATCAATCAATCAATCCACAACAACATAGGAACACATTCACAAAGGGTCAAATTTAGAAACAATATAAAAGTGGTTACCAAAGCAAAATTCAAAACAAAAAAAGGATCAATAAGTAATATTAGAGAAATAAATAGTACCACAAGCATAGATGAAGCATGAAAAATATGAAAATCTACCTCTCCAAAATGAGGCTCAACTTTCAAAGTAGTATGGGTTTGGTCAAAGATATCTACAATAGTTTGATTATCAAGGTAAAGGGTTGGGCAAGCATGCTCAAGGCATTACTACTCCTATTCTAGTAGATGATAATGTTTGTCACCAATTTTTGGGATTTATTGAATATACTAAGGAAAATCATTCATAGATACAATTTATAAAAGGAAAATATACATATACAATAATAGTCAACACTAGCATTCTATTGGTGCAAAATCAAGATGAGAATGATGAGTGGAATAATACAGGTTATTATGATTTCTAAGATACTGAAGATGAATCCAAATATACAAAGTCATATTCTAAGCCTTTTAATCATGCTTCATAATCATGCATGATTCCATTATTTTATATCAAACACCATGACAAGGGGTCTCATCCAAGACTCATTAGTTAGTATCATTTATCTTCAACATTTATTGAAAATAAACTCTCTTGCTTGTACATAGTTCAAATATTTTCAAAAATACAAAAACAATATAAAAATTTAAAAACACAAAAACATTGAAAAAAATTAACAAGAAACACCAAAACTATTTTTTGATTGTATGCATCATCCATGTTTTACATTACTACTATGATGTTAAGACTTACATTTGCTATTTCATGTTATTATATGTTGATTTATCTACATTACCATGCTTCACTTGATCTCTTTTGAGTGTGTAAAGTGGCATCTATCTACTTGATTTATTCATTCTACCCATAGAGGGGGCACTCCTATTTATACATTTTAGACACACATTGATATAAACACCCACTAGGGGCATCTTCTACATGACTACACCATCCAAGTTATGTTATTCCTACACCACACACTCTAAGTTATCATGATGATGTACATTAATTTATAGCTCATATAGAATACTATGTTGACATTGCACTAGTATTTATCACTTGTGTATTTATTAGCATATACCTTACATACTCTCACATTTTCTTTGAATACTTAGATTTACTTGTATCTTTCCAATTCTTATATACTTTTTCTACTTACTTAGCATAGCTTGTGTGATTGCATTTTCAATTATAGCTTGTATCTTACTTGTGCCTTAAGAAATTTTATAATTTCCTTTGCTTCTATTCATGTATGTGCCTTAGGACATTTACCAATGTCCTTTGCTTGTCCTCTTTTATGTGCCTATGTCATGTGTGTCAACTTGGCTTGTTCACTTGTATATGTATGTAGTATATGAACATGCCTTCCATTCTTATCTTCTATTTTGAGTTACATGTGCCCAGGTACCTTGTTTACATAGCCCCTTATCCATCCTTGTATGCTTATTAATTATTTTTTGTTACTTATTTTATTGTTTTCTCCTCACTATGTACAATGCCATTATTCCAATCATGCATTTATCTTGCTTCTTAGATGTCATGATGGATATCATGCACCATACCTCCATGCTTACTAACAAACTAAAAAATAAAAATTAATATCTAACATTACCATTCTAGTTCAATATCATGCACATGATCTTACATTGTTATATCTATCTAGGCATATCCATGTTGATCTAACAATCTGCCAATTCAAATCTTGCTATATGTAGAAATATGTTGTCAAATATCTAATGCTATATCATATATCTATATAGTTTAACACACTTACAAGTCTCTTTTCTTCTAAGGGTAGTCATTACAGGTTTATCATTCCTACCTTCAAAATAGGGGGTATAAAACAAGGTTTTTGTCATAGAGATCAAATCTCCTAATACAAAATCCAAAGGTCAAACTAGAGAAAAAAACAATGATAGTTGTAGATCAGTAGTCAATTTTCAAACTAAATAATAGCATCAAAAATGGATAGTAGTGCCAAACATAGGGGTGTCCACATTTTTTAACTCTTATCTAGGTAGGAAAACACATAAGGTTTCCAAAAATAGGTAAAAAATAACTTCAAGAATAGTTTTTACAATTTTAGATCTATCAGATTGAGTAGTTTCAGTATAATTTTCTTAGATAGAGTGGGCTATCATGTGTGGCCTGATGGTTATCACTTTTTGTTCAAATTAGTTAGTCGGTATAACTTCCATGTCACAATCCATGTTCCAAACATCAATGATTTGGGGGCAATGTGTGCAACACATTGATATTATTTTCTTTTTGAGTTCAGTTTATACCTAGGTATTTTTAGTAATTATGTGCCTTACTCTTTCTATAGGTGGTTAGTATCACATTTGAGTTAAACTTTCACATAATTTTAGATTTCTATGTACCTGAGTTCCTAAGTTGGCTTTCATATAGGCATTTTACATCAGTTTCAGAGAGGCTTTCATACAAGTCCAACCTCCATCTTTTGAAATGGCCAAGAGTGGCCTAGTTATAACATACATTCAAGGTATCCATACAACATTTTCATATTTCCAACACATCCATAGGCTCCATGAGACATAACATATGACATCTATTCTATACTAGTATCACTTAATATCTTCACTTCATGGGGCAACAATGGAGCCAAATGCCTAGGTAACCTTTGTATTCTTGAGCCACCTATTTAGAAGGATTGGACACATAGTCTAAACATCAATTAACACATGCATGATTAGTTAGCTTCACATATTTGGTGATGATGGATCCAAAGGGATAGACTTTGCATTCTTGAGCCACTTTCTAGGGAATTGATTACTTAGCTCCATTCATGATATTACTCTTGATTCAACACACACTTAGCATCATCCAACACATTCTATCATCATAGTAAGTTTTATATTGGTTGATGTACCTAGTGAGGTGTATTCATTCCTTTCTCTTCCTCTTACTCAAATCTTGTATATTCTCATTTTAGATATACCATATCTAGTAAGAACTAATCTACTTTATGTTTTCATTTATAGATTCACACTTCACATCATGATCTCTCTATGCACATCCAACATCACACAACTTCATGATCTTCATCCTTATAAGTAAGTTTAGGTATGCTTTCTATTTTTCCTTTATCTTAGTATTTCACTTTGGTACATCACTAGAATAAAGGGGGCTCAATATAGTCATGTAAAATGTGAAATAATATAACTTAAGTATGGTTAAGACGCCTAAATCATAGGTCCTCCTATTAGCTCACATAACCCTTCTAAGCTACTTCTTTCACTAATTCTTAGTCATATGTGGCTTCTCAAACTTAGCTTTTTGAGACCCAAACAACCCTCTCAGGCTAAGATCCATCCCCTTAGGTCTCATTCCCTTAGAAAAACAACAACCAAATAGGATAGGAGCATCAAAATTTAGGGTGTCTTATTTTTGATGCTATTGTCCAAGCTCATCTTTGCCTCAAATAGTCAAATTTTCTTAGATCATTATCTTTTTCCCTATTAGCCTCATGTGAATTCATCTAACCCATGACCATTATTTTCCCTATAAAAGGTCATTAAAATTCCATTTAGAAGGGTTGAAACTCATTTATAAGAGAGATGAAAGAATAAAAGAAAGTACACTCAAGCACTCTTCCTCATTATAAGCACATAGCCTTCCAATATTATTCAAAGCCTACCTAAGTCATTGAACCAGTCCCTAACCAACTGAAGCACATCGAATTTCACATTATAGTTACATTAATCATACAAAAACTACACAAAGCACTTCAATGGGAGAACTAGATTAGCTTGATCCCTCTTTGGAGTATTGGTATGTAGGTAGCATGCCCAAACATGAGGTGTGAAGTGCATCTAGTGTATCCTTTACGCACTAACCCATTTTCCCATTTTCTAAAGTTTCCTCAAATTATATAGAATATACAAGAACATGAAGAATCAAGTCTATAGATTGTTCTATTTATATTTAGGACCTAAAATTTGGTACACAAGGTCATACTAAGCAGGAAAAAAATACCCAAAAAACTATTAGCCTTAGGACAATAGTATTGGGGAGGACCATAGTACAAAAAATAGGGGTGTCTAGTTTCCAGTGTTCCTATACAATCAAAAAATGAAGTTTAGGAACCTATTGGTGATAGTATCCCAGCCCTACACAAAAATTTATAGGCCTTGTCTCAGTTGAAATATTCTAACATAAGATAAATCATACTTTCTCTCATTTATTACTATTTTTAGAAAAGGCAAAAATACAATCTGTTTACATAAATTAGTAGGTTACTTCTTGCATATTTATTTAATGATTTACATTGCTCAACCCCTTTGTTATTTGGGAATATAACTCCAATATTTAACAAATAATAAAACATAAACTATCATATATAATTTGGACTTCACCAATACTTACTTGGACTTATTACAAATAAATCACATATATAATATATATTTGTAATAAGTCCAAATTATTTGACTGTTAAAACTAGTTCAAAGGCTATGAATTTAAAGATAACAAGACTTGGTGGTTTATTTCTTAAGGAAAAATAATTAATACATCAATCGGGTGCTTGAGTGATATGTGATTTAAAACACCTAAGATGATTGGGATGCCACATGTCATTAGTTGATTGGATCATGAACTATATGTTTAATTTGATTTAGGTGATGTCCTCATGACCATCAAAGTTTATCTCATATTTGTGTACCTAACACATATCAATCATAGGTATTGAAATCTCATGTGATCGCATTATTTTTGACTTTTGTTTGGACTGGTCATCCTTCTGCACAACTGAGTCATCAAGATTATGCATTGTGGCATAATCTTGGGTGCTTATACAAAGTGTAATTTGAAAAATTGAAAAGCCGAATAACATTTTTCGATATGCAAATGCCAAAGAACAAATCTTTATTTACAAGTGGGACATTTTAAGGCATAAACCCTAACTACCTTTTCACATACATGGGAATGCTGAAGTGTATTTTACAAAACACAAAAGCTGAAATGTAAATTCTTAAATGTGTAAATTACAAAGACCATTTGCTGAAAACCATTTTGAAGGATGAAAAATGTGAAGTGGATGTGTCCAATAGTCAAATGATATTAAATATATGTATAATTACCAAAATAATAAAATTTCATAGTAGAAAATATAAAACTCAAATGCTGAAGTGTATTTTCCAAGACCCAAAATGCGAAGTGCCACTAGAAATAAATATAAATAAATAAAATAATAAAACATTATACATTCTCAAAAATGGAATAATTTTTGAGAAAAAACATTCATATTTGTCATTTAAAAATTAAGAAAACACCATTTCAAATTTCCAAATCCTTTTATTAGTATTTTTGTTCATAGCTAGTGGGATGATGCATTCAAATAGTTTTTTAGAATGCCTTTCAAAAAATTAGTGAGAACAAGTGTATGACCTCTCCAATTTTTATTTGGTTTCCAAATGTAGATGATATTATCTATTAGTATGGATGGTAAATATGTGTTAGTTGGGTTTGGCTTCCATTTTTGGTCCAAGTAGCCTGAATAAATGTTTGCTTCTTCTACATATTTTTTCCCTGCATGAACTAGGATGAACCAAGATACATTCACCCTTCCTTATATATCCCCATTTGTTTGTAGTATATCAATATTGATTTTATCTTTAGCAACCCATAATATGTAGTCTATTCATATAGATTCATTAGGTCTAGCAAATAACATATCTCTGATTTGCACATCTTGAGCTAGATCAAATGTAATTTTTATTCTTTTACTTCTTGGACCAACATATTATCTATAGATGCCACTCCAAAATCAAGGGTCCTATCATGAACCGTTTTGTGTATAACTCTATGAAGGGGTATATCACAGTGATTTTTGGGCCAAAAATATCCATTACACTCAAATTTAGAAGGGAATATGTCTTCTTTCATTATGTCATAGATGTTTTGGAAGTAATATGCTAGATCCTTCCACTTACTATTTTTGATCAAACCAAATTCATTGAATTATTGTACATACTTATTCAAATTATATTTAATTTATTTTTCACTCTTTTTTCTACTTCTATCTAAGTATTTTGTAACAATGGAATCTTTAGACATTTCTTTAATTTTCAAGTCTTTGAAATATATTTTTGTTAGATAACCTTCTAGAACATTTGGTTCACCATTTTATTTTGTTCCCCATAATGTAATTGGTGGGGCGGGGACCAATTTCTATCTATTATAGATATTTTTCAATGCATAATGGGTTGACCTTGCTCCATGCATAGAAGAAAGTATTGACCCTTTTTCAATCCTCTTATTTCATTTCTTCCCTTTATATGGTAACTATTAACATACTCTTTCAAATCCACTACCTCTTCAATAAAATATGGTGTGAAGTTTCTTGTATTTTCACATGTCTTATAAGTTTCCATCATCTCTACCACACTCTATACATATTTCCTCTTTATGAATTCAAATAGGTTTCTAAATGTGCCATTGATGTCTTCATGGGTATGTCTTATAGGGAGAAATATAACCTTGACATTGAGGAAAACACCTTTGTATACAAGGAGAGATAAATATTTCAACACATACCTATTAAAAAAACATGATTTTATGAATTTATAAATGTAACATTAGTTCCACATAATTTTCAACATTTTTTAAACATAATTATGGATGGAAGTACCTATTCTTATTGTCCCCACAATAGTTTTATATTTGAAGGCACCAATTGATTGTGCTTCTTATATGTATTTCTTGGATTCAAGGTAGCAATTTTGAGACAAATGTGCATCATACAATCGATACTTTAAAGTTCCAAGTTTATATAGTAAAAATCCATAAGTATCTATCATTGTTATTTCTATATCCCTAAAGCACTTGTTCAATGAGGTGATAATAAAGTTAGACCCTCCAAGAATGTATGGTAAAAAATGCCCATATCCACTTGCACCATGACCATGTGTTATAATCCCTACCATTGACAACTCTAATATTGTATTAGTAACTACTTTGCTTTTTTTCACGCTCCTTGACATAAATGTTTTTTGATATTCCACCTTGTCATGAATGATACTATGGCATTATTTAGCGTATTAATCTGATAGTCATTTATGTGTGTAATAAATTTGATTTGAGTGCATCACAAATTCTTGATCGACATGCTCTTCATGTTCTCCATAGAGGGACCCAGAGTATTTTTGTTGAGTCAACAAGATGCATGTTTTGCACCTAGTGAAGTCATCATATGTGGCAATGGTCACATCATGAAAATTATTTCTCCACATGTTATTAAATTTTGGCTAGGATATTTGCTCATATTCCATATCTATTAATTATGCATTGATGGGGCACATCATAAATTCTTGAGTAAAAGATGATGGAAGATGTCAAACATTTTCTTGTGAGATATCTATATCTACCTAGCATGTTAGTTATGGAGAAACATCTACAAAATCATCCACCAATTGATCCAACAAATCTTTATTTTCCATTGTATTCTTATGTGGGTTTTGTCAAAATCTCCCTACATAGAATGCATTTTATTCCCCATTTTTCTGACAATTTTGAATGTCAAAAAAAATACTTCTCTTAAATCCATATATTTTAAGCCAATCTTCCAAACAGATCTTTGTACATTGAAAGTCAATGCTAGTTTTGTTTTCATTTTTCTTAAACAAACCAATAGAAAGGGAACCTAAGACATGTTGCTTCTTATCTATTGTGGTAGAATAAATCAAATTTATCTTTTTATAGTCTATAATTTCAAATGACATTACTAATTGAAAACATTTTTTGGTACAACATTTATCCACATACATTGTTGAAATCTCACTATCTATGCTTTCATCAAAATTCACTTGGATGAGTGAAGTGTTTGGCAAACTTTTATTTTGGCTCAAGTATTTTCAGTCACAAGATAAATTTTTTTGTGCCTTTGCACTAGGAATGTTAGGAAAGGAGTGACTTCATTATCTACTACATCCCAAATGTTTTTAATTTATTTCTCCTTTAGTGTCATATATGGTAAATTGATTACTCTTTTGGTGTCATCTAATGATATGTGTTTTAGTTACCTCTATACTACAAGTCTCATAATGTTGTATAACATGCCTTATGTAAATTTCCAATTCATTTTCTAACATTGGGACATGAATGCAACTAAAAATATCCCTTGGTTGTGAAAATTCAATAAAATTAAAAGCATTTTTTTCATCATTTTCAAGATTTGTATATTTGTTCAAAAAATATTACCTTTTCCCTAGAAATGTTTTTCTTAGGCTTTGAAATGTTGTAGGATCATCGATATATCAAAAAAATGAATCTAAGCAAGCATTTTCTTGTTGTAATGGCTATATATACAGAACTAAACTCACATTATTTTGTCTTTATTTCATTTTATTATCTATAGAAAACTTATATGTGATGTGTTACATCTTTGTTGTATTCCATATAGTAAAACTACCAACTACATCCCCCAAATTATCCTCAAAAGATGAAAGAAATGGAAGCAATAGAGTTGAATCAAAAGCTTTAGTCACATTAAAACTTGCATGTTCAATAGGTATTTCCTCATTGTAACATGTGGAAGGAGATTTATAGGTTCTAGATATTCAAAATCTAGACCTACCACTTTGTGTATTATTCCTTCACCAATGGCCTTACCATTATTTATGGGAGAAACGTAGTCTCCACATTGGAAAGCCATTGACATATGATTTTTTAGCCTAGACATTTGTAAAAGACATTAGAATAGTTGTTACTCAGGTTATTTATAAACTCAATATAATTTATACCTGTATGAATGAGATAAAGCTATATTTATAGTAGAATATAATCATGGAGATATGTTAAAACCTAAAAATGTTAAAAAGGTAATGTAAAACATTTTTGTAATGACATAATTTATGTCAATCCAAAAATATAATAGCTTTTAATATCATATACTACATACTTCAATTATTGCTTCATCCTAATTTGAAGTTATCTCCTAGGAGATACATTTCTAACATGCATCAGAGCAAAATAATCATGTAGAGAAAAATAGCTAATTAAGTCAATATTCAACTAGTCTTTTATTATAGTACAAAATGATATTGAGCAGTGGGGGTTTTGAGAAAAATTATGGAAAATGATTAGCTTCTTATATTTTGGGATCTTGTATGTGATTTAAACCTTTGTTGTTGACCCAAAAGTTTGAAGGTATCACTTAGGAAATACCTTCTAAACATGCATATGGGTACCCTTGAAGGATTGAAAGTAGTACTGGGTGATACCTTGAAGGTCCTTGTAATACCTTCAAGCATACCCATGACATTAAGCTCAAGGATTCAATTTTAAATAGTCAAGGACATGTGGCATGAATTGGTGAACCCATGACATTTCAACACCCATGAACCTGTGACATGTGGTCTCCATCCCATTTACCTAGAGACTAACAAATTGAACTTAATTTATGAAATCTTAGGGATGTGTAAGAAGTTATATGGTGACATGTGTTTCCCTCTAAAATGCCTTTGGAATTATTGGTAAAAATGGGGCCCACTTCCCTTGACCAATATCATGCATTTTATTTAAATAATAACTCTCTTCTTTCATAAAGAGCAGCATGATGACACGTGTCTTTAGTGGAAGAGACTAAGACTTAAAGTTTTTGGTTATGCTAACCTATGAACTCAATCGCTATGAGTCTGTGATGAATCCAAGTGATATCTTCAAGTTTATGTCTACATTTTTATTCTCTCCTAACAAGATACATACAATTATTGGACCATGGGGACTTGTATAGGTTAAATTTGATGGTAACCCCTACCTATCAAGAATTGTTTTTATGATAGTTTTTAAATCAATGTCTGAGAAAGTGGTGGTGATAAGATAGGTATGGAAGAGGGACTGCTAATGGTCATGTAATACCACTAATGACATGGCATTTTTAAAGATTACATTTTTTTTGAGGAAGATTGAGTTGGGATTAATGACATGGATTCCAACACATGCTATTGGGTAATTTAAATATCTAGGAGACAAAAAATCTCAACTTCAAAGCCAAAATATTAAAGATAAGGAAGAACACTTGTGCATGAGCAGATAGTATATTTAAAAAGGTTGGCAAGAGAAAATTGGACACTAAAATCCATAAAACATTATATACTTCGACAAGTAAGAGTATTCTATTATATTCTCTTGATATACTCTCATGCATAAAAAATGAGACCCAAATTTTGGTAGAACAAAGTAATCAAATAACATAGATTATAGGTTTAGTCATGAACAAGAGCATGTTTTTAATCTTGATCATAGATACAGAGAAGGTGGAAATGGGGATTGGGCTAGTTCTTCAACAAACCAAATTTAGTGACCCATATCCCTTTGAATTTTTGGAAATAGGTGAAGTTACTCTCTTCACCCTATCAACATGACCAGGTGCACAAGTAAGAGCTCTTGCACTTCAACATCTACTTTAGGATTTTGATGTAAAGAGGCCAATTAAGTTACCTACATTCAAGTAATTAGATGTGGTCATGCATACCTTGTTAAGAAAATACAACCAAGAGGATTTTTGTTTGTCTAAATATATCACCATTTATAATAATGTATGGACCATGGTGAGAGCCACAAGCCTCCAAAATCATGTAAAGTACTTATTTACATATAATCCATCATACCACCAATTCATCCATATGTTCAAGAATTTCTTTTTACTAGGGCAGGTAGAGAAACCCCATTTGACTCCATTGAGGACATTGTAATGTGCATTTCAGTAGAGTGTATTACAAAGAGGTTTTGACAAACAACAAAACAAGCCAAGCAGGCAACAAAAGGAGTAATTAACATTTTGTATTACATGATATGTAAGAATGAGAAATTTAATTTGTCTAATTTTCTCACATCTAATCTTACCACTAATATCAAAAATGTACTTTTAGGTAGCTCAAAAAATTTCTAATATCAATTCTTGGTTTTGTTATTATGCTTCACCCAATGGAAGTCCTCACTAGGCCAAGTTAATGTTACTATGTACTTTTGGCCTACTGTGCCCTCACAAGAATCGTTTGGACTAAGACATGGCAATATTATGAACAACTAGGGAGGTTTAACACATGGTGGATTAAAGCTCTAGATTTGATTAGGTTGCATCCTTAAATACCATAGGATGTCATGTAATATTTAGGGTAACATGCATCTATAACCAATTTGTATAATGGTATTCAAATTTAAGGTTCATGATTTGGCCACACTAACCATGAATATAATGCCTTTTTTCATCATAATGGTTGAATCACAAGACAAAGTATGGAGGCAGAGAGCCTTAGTCACACAATAATTCTAGAAAGAGTAAGAACAAGAATAGCTAGTTGTGCAACCATAGGCCTCACTCCAGTAGTCTACAACTCCTCCATAGAAATAAAAATGTAAACAAAAGGGACTTGCATAAAGAAGTTGACCACCACAACCCAGAAAAAGATCAAGGCAAATCAAGTCTTTTTTAGACAACCCACATGTTTTAAGGATAGCTTGGGAGTATGATCTCATAATTTTGTGGGTCGATGAACGAGAATTTCTTCAATTCATAATCAAAGACATCGATTAAAAGGTCTATGATAATGAGGAAGAGAAGGATTTATTTTTATAGAAAGGAGCATTCACTTGACAAATGTAGAATAAGGTAAGTAGTGACCATTTGGTTGAAATTATATAACCCCTTCCCTCTATTATTATGGATATTATATGTCATGAAGAAGCTTAGCATGAAATTACAATATAAAATTTTCAAAAAGATCCAAAAGATGGTTATCATCTGTGTAGTTTATAGATCTACCAGAAGAAGGGAACTTGGTATGGCCATTGGTGCACAAAAAAAAGTAGTCATCATTAGGTGAAGCCTTAAACCATCATACTAAAATGTTTGGTATCTTTTAGAGAGAGAGATAGAATAAGTAGTGCCCATCAAGTAAATTTTAGGGTCATAATGAGACATAAGGATACACTTTCCCCTCTAGTCAAGTCAAGAAAGTTTTTCATGCACAATGGTGTCATGATTATTGAATCTAAATCTTTGGAGCACTCACAATATAATATGTAAATAAATGATGTATATGTAATAGAGGGATACTTAGATACCAATATATAAATGAGATCTACCATGCTTGCTTCCACTTCCATGGAGATGTCTTTGGATTTTTCATAACTTCCATTATCCAAGGAAATTGAAGGAACATATACATTCCAAAAATCCATTGTAAAAAAGGCTTCAATATTAGAATATATTGTTTTTTAACTACATGAAGAGAAAGTGGAAGCACAAAATCAGATTATTGAGGTCAATAAACTCATCAATGCCTCTTGTCCTACTCTAGTTACACAAGTCCTTGGTGATCAAGTAATGTTTGAGGACAAACAACTCACTACATTACTGACTTAGTTAACAAAGGATTGGGTGAGTGCACATAAACTACACACCCAAGGGTAGGCTATCCACACAAAGATAGAAGGAATTTGTAAACTTATAGAGGAATATGTACAGGTCCTAGATACTGTTGCACATTAGGCTAAACAAATTGTGCAAGGAATGCTTGATTAGAGGAAACACCTTGAAAAATCATTAGATTATGCTAAACCAAAGTTTATAATGGTGGATAAAGCTAAATTTATATTTAATTATCAAATGGCTACTAGGGAAACAATGAATGACATGTTTCAACAATTTTTAGAAGCTACAGATACCATGATGAAGAAGCTCTAGGTCTAGCAGAATGAGACAATGCACAACACATTTGTAGAAATTCAAACCTAAAGGATTGTAGATAGGTTAGATGATATTATGTTAGATATCTAGCTTAAGATGTCAAATACTAGAGACTTACTTATCATCAAATAAGAATTAGATGTGCATAATTTGATGGTTATTTAAATTCCACTATGTGTTTTAATTACCATTATGCAATAAGTACTTGATAATTGGAAAATGCTTAAGCATGAAATATCATAGGTTGAACCAACTATTATGCATATCATAGATGAACTTAAGTTCATTCCACCATAGGATATTTAATCAATTTTCTAGAAGAGAAAGTGGGATATAAAGGTTCAGTCTAGGTAGCCATAACCTACATAGTAGGTAAACGCATAATTCATGTTTTTTAGTTTGATAAAACAATTTTGCTTTGTAACATAGTCATAAACATTCAAAGCAAGGCTAGGATGGTTGAATCTCCCTAACCTATATGGCCACCTAGTTATCTAGTCTATGGAAAACTACAAAGGGTGGTAGGCAAGTATGGAAAATTGGAAAACCTAGAGTGATTATTGTCACTTTTATGAAAGGCTAATCTTTTATAGCTTTAATAGAAATTATAGTTTAGATATCATCTCAAGATTAAACAACAATTTAATTCCATGAAAGTGTTGTACATGGAGTAGGGACATGTGCATAGGGTATCATTTTGTCATCTATATAATCTTTTAGATGTCTTTAGCCTTATTAGCCAAGTGATAGATATAAGAATGTGATGACTCTATTATTTTTGTATGCTGGAAAGTTGTAATCTGAAGAGATAAAGTTGTGTGTGTGTGTGTGTGTGTGTGTGTGTGTGTGTGTGTGTGTGTGTGTGTGTGTGTGTGTGTGTGTGTGTGTGTGTGTACGCTTGCATGTGTGTGTGTGTGTGTTGTTTTTATGTGTGATATGTATTAATAGACTATCTTTCTTATTTTTTTCTTAATATTCTTTTACCTATTCTTAGTGTGTAGTGTTTACTCTATTTTGTTTTAGCTTGTTTTATCTTGTATTGTGTTGTTTATGATCTAAATTTATTAACACCATGTTAGTTTATCTTTATATTTTCTAAATTATTTAAAATTGAATATTATGTAAATTCACTCATACTATTATGATTCTTTTTTCTTCCTATTTTGAAAGTTATACCTATAATTTGCATGTTTTAGAGAATTTATAGGAAACTATGCTAATATTCCTTCAACATGCACATGATTGGAATTTTATTTCAAGGTATCTCTAAGGAGATGCCTTAAACGGATTTATATTACCTCTGAGTGGACCCTAATGCATGTTTTTAAGGTATAAGGTATCTCATAGGAGAGATTTTCAAACATGCATCTATAGTACTTTTAATGGGTATCCTAGTAGATACCTTGAAAATGCACAAAATTGGAATTATATTTAAAGATATCTCTTATGAAATAATTTGGAGGGCCTTATAATACATTTGATGTCTCCTTTATCCATAAAGGCATCTCTTAGGATATACCTTTAAGTTAGCCATGAAGGTAACACAATGCCCTTCAATATATATTATTGGGGATACATAGTTAGTTTACCTTTTTTCTATGTGTTTACCTTTATCTATATTTATTTCCCCTTTCATTATTGTCATTTCCCAAAAAATAGTGTCACTAGCACAAGTTGATACCATAATTTTCCAAGTGTCCACGCCTTGGCCATCCTTAACTTTAAACTATCTACTGATAGATAGTTCTCTATCCCACTCCCCTTGCAATTAATGTCCAGGCACTCCATATTTCATGATCCCCCATAAGAATCACCACAAATATCTTATGAGACACTCCTCAAGTGTGTGTGTCACATTTATAATTTATGGGCACCCAATTTTAAGAAAATGCCATGATGATCGCATTTATTGGTCATTTGTCTCAAAAACTATTTCATTAGGATTTTTGTTTCAACCACTTTCCTTGAAAGAAATATGTCTTTGTCTTTTAGGCTATTATTTCTTGAAAAATGACCCTTCAAGAAAATTTTTATTTCTTTCAAATAAACTTGCATCTAAATTCTCCTACAATCCTATGTATCAAAGAGCCCTGGCTATCATCTACAAAGATAATTAGGAGTAAAACATTGACCAAGCCAAAGCTGAATTGATTGCACAAAATACATAACACATAAAAGAATAATGAAAGTGGTATAGGGCATATACATTACAATGACATCTTCATCTAGGACATTTAGAGTGAAAAATCTACCATCCCCTTATTTAATTAATGATTCTATAGAGTTCATAGACACAGTGTTTGATGCCACCATTTTTAAGGGTAGGTATAGGAACTATTCAAAATTATGCGACATCATCAATTTGGTGTATGTATTTTCATTAAGAGATGATATGAAACTCACAAATAGATAATTAATCAAAGAACTATTGGATTTCAAATTCCAAAGGTTATATTTTTCTATCACTAAACTAAAGGTGATGTTGTGCATCGACCTTCTATGGGATTTGTTTTTCTTATGAAGGATATCACATGATGCTTTTCTTCATCACTCTGTATATAACATAGTTATTGCATGCATCTCAAGACCCAAATTCCAAAAGCATTTATCTTTGTGCTTACTCAATGCTTATTTTGACAAACATACACTAGTATAATTTAGCATAGAAAGCTAAATCAAGATGACACTCTTTGCATAGTTGATCCCAGACCAAACCATTAAATGGAAGGAGAAGAAACTGAAGGAAGCAGTTTTTATTAACAAATTTAGAATGGGCATATGCATTGGCATGACACTACTCAATTGACTCTATAGTATACCAAGTATTCATTTTGTCAATTTTAGAATAGGTGTCATTATTGCATTTAATGCTCACCCATGATGTTACATATGCCCTAGGTAAGATAATCAATTTCCACCTTAGAGAGAAGATAATCAACAATGACAATCATCCCATGCCTTCAGGTAAATTTTATATGACATCCTATTTACTTGATGCAGTCATAAGAATATGTTATAAAGACCTTGGAGAAATTTGGACTCCAACAACAGACTATGAGAAGAACAAAATATATGACCATTATTAGGTTATGCATATATACGCATATACCGAACATATGGTTAGGATATATGAAGACATCTACCCATAGGTTTGGCAAGCCATAAATGGCTCACCCTTAACCAAGATCAAGAGAAAGATTGTAAATAACTTGGCAAGAAAATGGGATTATTTCCTCTACCCAAATTTCGTATTAATCATGGTTTTGGGGAGCAAATTTAATCCTTTGTGTCTTCCAAAGTTTATACTAGACAAGATAGCTGAATAGAAATTGTCTTTTAGCTATGGTGGAGTATTGAAGAGGACCTATCAAATTAGAAGAAAGCCTTGTATTTTTGCCACTTTTTAATAATTAGAAAAATGGTTTATATCATGAGGAAGCATTTTACAAAGGTGGGCAGAAATTGTAAGATTTATCCTTTCCCCATGCTTCCACATAGAGATTGGGATCCATATGAGATGATTCAAACGCACATACAAGGATTCAACATCCCTTATATACATGTTCCATATATATATGATTATTTATTTCTTAATGTAAATTCTAATGAGGATGTTTTATAAAGATTTAGAGTCATTGGATTGAAGGAAGATCATTTGTGAATGATCCAAGATGACCCCATAGTCACTGCTAGAGAATTATATAGCAAGAAGGCTCTATAAAAGGAATGGAAGAATTCTAACTTTTGGAGAGGACAATCTAAGGATAAATCTAATGACAAAATAACTTCCTCATCCTAATGACTCCATTTGAAACTAAATCTAAAATCCATGAAGAGAGATCCTAGATTGCTTGAACTAAGAACGAGCAAGAAACATAGAGAGTGGATCCCATCAATTTGGATTCTAATGAGGAAGAGAAAACACAAGAATAACTAGATATAAGAACCATTCAAGTATATACTATTATTAACCACATACAAATTATTTTATCTATTGGGATAGTAACATCATAAGAAGCAATTTCAATATCATAAGGCCCCCTCCACACAACTAAATACCCCCTTGGTTCATATGAGGAAGCCAAGGACTCCTATATGAATTCATACACTATAAACATCACAAGGATTACCTAATTCATTAAAATAGGAAGAGAGGGTGATAATCAGTGACATTTAGGATGGTTCTGATGAGGAAGTAGAGTTGGATGTGTGATCTAAGAATTTTACTCAAGAGAGGATGGTTAGTATGGTGTTAGTTTCAAAATGAAATAAAACACACTAACTAGCATAACATATCTTAGACACTAGGGAGAGCTTAGTTAAAAAACATTAATAAAACACACAACTAAAATTCAAAAAAAACCCTCTTTTACCTTCCTTGGATGCTCCAAAAATCTTGTTGTAGTGGCTTGCTCAGCTTGTGCTCATGAAGTCCTTGGCAAAGGAAGTTTGGCTACCTCCATCTCTTCTTGGCACCTTTGGTTAGTGGCTTGGATTATCTTGGAATCAATTTGTTATGGTAACACTAATTGTATGAAGCTTTGTAATCAATTTCTCAGTATAACTTTACATAATCATCTGTTTAAATTCATGTCCATGGCCTCTCTATTTATAGATTTTTGAAAATATCTACAATCAACCTAAACCATCCATCCTAAGATTGAGATGTGTGGTTGAGTATTAATTAAATTTTTGGAATTAATTTTATAATTATCATCATCATGACATTGGAAAAAGTGTCAATTAAGAGGCATGGAGGGCTTTGATGAGGCATGGGAGGCATGAATCATGATATTCATGGCATTTATGGCCTAGGGATGTCTTCAAAAGAAATGAGGTCACTTGATAATGAAAATATTCAATATTCATTTCCAAAAATAATTTTCCATGGAATCATTAATTATACCTTAATTTGGGTTAATTAGCTGTTAAGCATGTTTAAGCACTTTGTGCACAAATTACTCAAATTGATCAGAATAACTTGTTATTGGTCCTAAATTTGACTGGATTGGAATTGGAAGTCAATGCTAGATGCATTGGAACCATATTAACATTTAGGATGTTATCAACAATAAATAATAAAGGCACATGTCTTTTGAAAGATATTTTATAGGAAAATATCAATCTAGAGCACCTAGGTGCAAAATTGGCATTTTGAATTGAAATAAACCGATCAAAGTTAGTTAGCCCATAAATTACATTACCCCAATTAGGGATACCTTGGAAAAAATTAGCATTTAAATTTTTTAGTTTCACATCATTTGGCATATTTTAATGTTTTTAGGCCAAATTGTACATTTTGGGTGGAAATTAGCCAAAATCTTTGTTGCAAGTCATTAGTGGCTAGATTTAAGTGTCTACAATTTGCCCCTATTTGGGAAGGCATTGTAAGCTATAAACATAGTAACATATTCTAAAATAATGAAAAGGTCATGTATGCCTAAAAATGCAATGATGATAATTTAACTATATGATGCCCCCTCAAGGGAATGATTGACATAAGTAGGTCAAAAAATGATCCCTCGATAAGAAATAAGTGAAACAAGGGGACCAAAGAAAGGAAAGATGATGGGGTGAAAACATAATGATATTGAAAAAGTAGTTAAAATCATTGAGAATGTAAGTGGAATGGTGTAAAATGGTTTTTTGAAAGGTATTTATAAGCATTGTACCCTGATAGTGGTAACATAATATGATAACACAATGATTTGCCCAAAGGCAGTTATAATCATTGAAAAGATGGTACTGACCTAGTTAAGATAGACAAACAAGATAATAACATGCCCTTGTATGATTAAAAAAAGGAAGTGGTGACAACATAATGATTTGCTTAAAGGTAGTTATAATCATTGAGAAATCTAAGTGGGTCGATGTGTAATGATTTACCCATAGGTGGTTATAATCATTAAACCCTAATTATGTCAAACATGATAAACTTGGTCGAGGACGATGATAATTTAAGACATAGGTTAATGATGAATTGGAAAAGCCTACTAGCAAGGAGATGCTTGTCTGAACTAATAAAGGTTGAAATTATTTCATGTTTAATTACTCTATTTGGGATATGATTAAGATGGAAGTAGGATGTCAGTGTTGAAGAGAAACTTTTGTATCTCCATTGATTGTAAAATTTTTTGAAGCTAATTTTTTTTATAACATGTGATGGTAGGCTTCATGATACAACACCATGAAGACTTGGCCAAAATATGCATGAAGACTAACTCTTGATATCTAATAAACACTCAAAAATAATACACCAATGATAAAAACAATGATGATAATATTGAGGTGTAAATATGGATGGATTCAATTGTAAGTGTGGACAAGGAGTCACCTAATGAACACACATAAATTGAATCAAGGAAATAATGATGAAAATAAACAAACAAGCAGACAAATAAACAAATAAATAATGCAATAAAAACCCTACAAACATTGTCCCTAGAAAATAGGTGACAACTTAATAAATGAAAAAAATGGGGGAATAGAATAAAAGGAAGGGGATGGCTGAGTTATCTCCATATGCACTAGGCAAGTGGATGCTACCTACATAGTTACATGGATGTAATATCTAATAAAAAACTTTAGTCCAAATGTAGTTCTCCTAGGGAATGGGAAGAATGCGATAATTGACGAAAAAAATATAATGGATGTGATAGAAGAATAGGAATGGTCTTATAAAATGGAAAGTGCATGAGAGAAAAAGGCCAAAAATGATGGGGAAACTAAATGGCAAGTGATTTGCTTGTAACTTAGTAAGGGTTCCTAGAATCCTTAAGGTAAAGAAGTGGTCAATGTTTTTGTTCTTTTCTAATGATTTTGTAAATTTTTTGGATTTTTTTTAAGTATCTCAACTCAAACAAGAGTGATGAGACATGAAATGGTTCAATCTCATAAAATGGTGAGAGTGTTTAAACTAATGTTACTCATAAAATGGTGACAACATTCAAACATACGTTGCTCACAAAACTATGAGAGCATGGTGGAAAGGGTGACTGAGCTGACCTCAACAAGTATCAAAAAATACCTATATAGTCCCAAAGTAGGATCTGAAGTTACTATAGTTATACTCTATAATGGAATTTGACTAGTGTAGTAGTAAATTCAAATAAAATAGGCATAATTGGTAAAAAGTCACAAGATGGCATAAGAAGTGGCAAGTTGGTACATAAAAGCTTAATAAACAAATGATGCCCCTAGTTTTCCCATAGGTGGTTATAAATAAGATGTAATAACATAGATCACTGGTACTAATTTGCCCAAAGGTGGTTAAAAATTAGTAGCAAGACTGATGATAAAAGAAGAATAATAAATGAAAGATGCAATTATTGAAATTTCTATCACACTGCTCTAAAATACAATATCTATTTTAAGTACTTGAACCAACTAATGAAACTAATCATATTTCTTGATGCTGAAAATGCATAGTGAATGGCAAAAACCAAGGTCAACCAGGCTAGGCTCTAGACCATGGTTTGGTCAATAGATCAAAATAAAAAAGTGTATATGGCTAAGAGGATAGATAAGGATGATATTTATACAAAAAAGAATAGTGATAAAATGGCATAACTAGAATGGTCCTTACAAACAATACACCTAAGTACTCAAGCATAGTACCAATTGAAATGAATAATATTCATCAACTCAAGAAGTTCATCTCTTTTTGGTGTGGTAAGCCTGTATTCTCTTGATTCATAATTTGTAGTAATGGTGAAAGGTCCTATCCAATTTTGTTTGAATTTTCCTTTATGCTTCTTCTCAGTTGTGGTATTTTTTTGGTTTTCTTTAAGAAAACAATCAACAATGTCAAATATTCTATTCTTAACACATAAATTATAGTGGCCTCTAATATGCTTGAAGATTGTTGAGCTCAGTTGTGTGTTTATCATCAAGTAGGTCTAGCTCTTATAGGCGAGTTACTTGATAGTCATGATCATCTAGGGCATGCTTGAAAGAGATGCATAGTGAAGACAATTCGACCTCAATGGGAAGGATGGATTTAGTACCATAAACAAGTGAGTATGGAGTGGCTCCTATGGGAAAGGAATATCTATAGGTTCCAATCACAATTGGCATCATTGACAATCTTTTTGAGAATATTCACAATGGTTTTATTTGATGCTTCAGCCTAGCCATTACCTTGAGGGTAATATGTTATAGAAAAATGTTGCATGATGTTATACTCGATACATAGCTGGTCTACATTCTTATTCTTGAATGATCCTCCATTATCAAATATAATGTTAGAGGGGATATCATAGTAGCAAATAAGATGGTTGAAGATTAATTTGGAGATTTGCTTTCCAGTCATGTAAGTGAGGGGTATAGCTTTAACCCACTTAGTGAAATAATTAGTGGTGGTAAGGATATGTTTATGGTCATCAGATGAAGTGGGGTTAATCTTCACAATCAGATCAAGTTCCCATATAGAAAATGGCCATAGTGTCCACATCGGTTTTAGAGTTTTGACTGGGGCATGAATCAGATTAGCATGCCATTCAAATTTGTCACACTTATTTACATATACAGTGGTATCTACATCCATCATGGGCCAATAATAACTAGTATACAAAAGATTTTTGGATAAGACTACCCCACTCGAATGAACTATACATACCCTTTCATGAAATTCTCTTAACACTAGTGTAGACTCTATTGAATTTAAACAATGAAGTAGAGTTCCATCAAAACTATGATGGTAAAGGGTGGATCTAAGTAGAGTATAATGATGAATGAAGGATTTGATTTATTTTTGAGATAGGTTAGGTGGTATAACTTGGTCATGAAGGTAGTTGTAAAGGTCTGAGTACAAAATAGAATTAGGACCAATAATATCATAAATCATTACAATAGTTGAAGGTTCATGAGCTGGTGTTGATAAATTCTTGATGAGGAACTAATACTCTCTAGTTTTACTTTTTTTTCAAATCAGAGAGCCAATAGTAGTCATGGCATCTATAGTTCTATTACTAGCCCTAGGTATGTGTTTAAACTGAATGTTGGCAATTTTCTACTTAAGTGTGTCGACCATGGCTTTATATGGAACCAACTTGTCATATTTGGTCTAAAAATGATCTGTGACCTAATTGATGATTAACTAAGAATCACCATAAACTTGGAGATGAGATATGTTTCAATGTACTACCTATCAAAGTCCTACAACAAGTGCTTCATACTCAGCCATGTTGTTTGTACAAGGAAAGCTAGTTTTTAATGATTTAGGGATTAGATCCCCATGTGGTGTAATAAATAATAGGTCTACCCCTGATCCATGTGTAGTGAATGAACCATCAAAATATAGCTTTTAGGGCTGCTCTTAAAGGTTTGTGTCAATGATGGTCATTATGGATTCATTAGGAAATTGAAATGTGAGTAGTTGTGTGTCTATGAGAGGTGCTTCAACAAGTTGATCTATAAGAACTTGTCCCTTGATTGCCTTCTAATTAACATACTCTATGTCAAACTCACTAAGAAGTATGATCCATTTAGCCATTATACCTTTCAATTCTATTTTAGATAGTAAATACTTGAGTGAATCTACTTTTAAAATGACCATAGTCTTATTACTCAACATGTAATAGTGTAGTTTATGAGCTACAAAGACCATGGCTAGACAAGCTTTTTCAATATGTGCATAGTTATGTTCATATGTAACAAAGGTTCAGCTTAGGTAGCATATGGCATGCTCTTTTCCATTGTCATCATTTTGAGCCAAGAGTAGCTCTAGAGCAGGGTCAGTATCCAATAGGTATAATAAGAATGGATTTCTTAATGTAAGAGGTAATAAAATAGGCATATTAAAAAGATAGTCTTTGAGTTATTAAAAAGCTATTTGGTAGTGACCATCCCAATGAAATGCAACTCCCTTTGTTAGAAGATGTGTAAATGGATGACACTTATATATCAATTAAGATATGAAGCAATAGATTGACTAGATCTTAACCCATAAACTATGGAGTTGCTTTAAATTGGTTGGTAGCAACATCTCAGTTATAGCATGGACTTTAGCTAGATCAACTTCAATACCTCAATGAGACACAATGAAGCCAAGTAATTTTCTTGAAGTTACACCAAACACACATTTATTTGGTTTGAGTTTGACTTTGTACTCCTATAATATTTTAAATATCTTATGCAACACTATTGGATGGTTAGCCTTGGTTTTGGATTTTCTTAATATGTCATCGACATAGTCTTCAATAATATCATATATCATATCATGGAATATGATAGTCATGGCCCTTTTATATGTATCTCTAGTATTCTTAAGGCTAAATGGCATTACCTGATAATAAAATGTTCTGCATGGAGTGGTGAACATTATTTTATGTTGGACTTCTAGTGCTATTTTGATCTAGTTATATCCCAAAAATTCATTCATGAGTGAAAGCATTTCATAACCTATCATGGAGTCGACAATCATGTCAATATTAGTCAATGGAAAATAATCTTTAGTATAATTTTTTTTGATGTCTTGAAAATCAATACAGATTCTAATCCCTTCAAGATTTTTACTAACAGGTACCACATTAGAGATCCATTCTGAGTATTCAATGGATCAGATACATCCTATTTCTAAGAGTTTTTCTAACTCTTTTTTTACTAATACAACAATTCAAGGATGTATCTTATGGATATTTTGTTTGACTAGTTTGACATCAAGATTAACCACAAGGTGGTGTAAAACCAAGGTGGGGTCCAATCTTGGCATGTCAGAATAGGCTTATGTAAAGATATCTACAAATTACCTTAATAGATCTATAAAAACTTCATGTTCCTCATCAGTGAGGGATGCACCTAATTTTATCCATTTTAGGTCTAATGGAGTCCTAATATTTACCTCTATTGTATCTCCAACTAGAAGGGTCAAACCATCTTCTAGGATAGTAGGAAATGACTTAAACTATTGGATTATGTTAGGGTCCTCTATTAGGATTTTCTCTTCAACTTCCCCTAGGCATGATGAATTTGAGTTCCCTAATGGGAGATTAGTCTATGTAAAAAAAAATAGTTGAAAATTCTTAAAGAATTTGATCAAATACTTGTGCAAAACTAAATATCCATAGTCAAGTTCATCATTGGTGGTCTCCTAGTCTAAATTCAAAGAAGAATGAACATCCCTACCTAATGATGCCTAAAATAAGTTTTCACCACTAGACTAACCTTTATCTTTACTTTTTACCTAGTCATAAAGTACCTCAAAGAGGTTTTCACTTTGGGACCTCAATGTTTTACTTATTTATTTTTAGCTAAGGGTGTTCACCCACTCTCCAAAATAGGCTATAAGATCCAATGCAATTGAGAATACTGACTTGTGATCTCCCAACAAAACATTGTCTATAAGGTCTAAGAAGTCACATAATGTATCATCATTTTGGAACTAATCAATTGATAGACTAGATTCTTATTGGTCTCAATCTATCAATTGGGGATAATATAATGGCAATGGGTTATGACGAATGACTAGGGTAAGGATACAAATGGCAATTTTATCAAACATATTGGTTTTAGCTCAGTCATCAAAGATGAGGCTATGATTGGACTCTACTTCACTGTCAGCATCATCATCACTAGTCACTAGTGATGGAATTTGAATAAGATATGTGGGGTCACACCCAGGTGGTTTAAATCCAAGTCCATAAGGTATTTCATACTTAGTCATGGAAATCGGCTCGATGGTTCCTTATTGATTTAGTTCGAAGCCTCTTCCTTCATAATTATGATGCTCCATGATCCTATTGGGAATATGGTACTTTATAATTTTATTAAAATCAGCTTGGTTGTCATTATATAACCATGATTCATCCCCTTCAAGAGGGTCAGGTTCTAATCCAAATGTTGGTACAAATGTGATAGGTCCCTTATATTTGTTCTTTTATTGCCAATGCATATGTGAGGTGACTTTAGGTTGCCTAAAAGTTTTTATATTTTGAGGAAGCTTAGCAATATGAAATATATCATGGGTCACATATTATCCCAATCCATTATCTGTAATGGTGAAATGATTAGAAGCTTCAAGAGGTGGCATGTGGGAAAGGGAATCCAAGGTATTAGGATCTATGCAATTATTCTATGAAGGATCAATAAGTATATCCTTTTTTTATCCTTCTTAGAACTTGGATTCATGCTATACTAATAATTATAGCTTTGGAATTTAGCCTCAAGATATTTGTAGTGTTTATATGGCTGTAAATCTCTTGGAATATTCACTTTCATCCCTGAGTGGGAAATCATGATACTTTGGTGCAGCATTGATGGGACTACATGAATCTCATGTAATCAAGGCCTACCTAGAAGCATATTGTATGATAACTTAAGATCAAGAACATGGTAAAGTTTATCATGGGTCAAAGGCCCAATGATAACTAGCAAACTAATGGTTCCTTGTGATTATCTTTCTTGATTATCATAAGCTTTGATGGTTATCATTTTTAGTTAGATATCTACCATTATGTACCCAAGAAGCTTGATGAGGTTTAGAGACACTATGTTAAGGCTTGATCCATTGTCTATAAGGACACATTTCACTTTATGCCACTTTATATAAACTTGTATGTACAATGGGTTATTATGGAGTGGGCCTAAGGAAGACATGTCTCTTTGGTTGAATGTGACTTTTTGGGTTGGAGCTAGGTGTCCAACCAAAGCTTGAAATTTATCAAGGGGTATCTCACTAGCAATAGTGGATTGGGTTAAAAACTCATTCAAAATGTTCTTGTGGATTATTGATGTTCATAGCAATTCTAAAATAGAAATTTATGCTGGGGTATCTCAGTTAGTAGTGAATGGTTTATTCCAAGGTCGAATGGTTGGTTGGATGATAGGCAAAGTGGTGGATGGTTGTGGGCCTAGGATAGTAATCTTTTACCTTTGAGTTCTGATTATACAATTAGGATTAAATACTAGACCATTATTTCTAACAAATGTTGGGAATGGCGTGGGACCAACTATGATAAGTCTCAATTTTTAGTGCACTCGTATGTGATCACATGGCAAGGATGAGTTGTCAATATAAGGTCCAAAAGGGGAAGTCCTAGTTTGTTGGTTTGCCTATATGCACTCTCAGGTCAAAGAAGGATTATCCATTTAATTTGGCTAAATGTTATTGTTTAACCATGGTCTAAGCTGATTAGTGATTGATCTAGGCTTAATGGAGATGGTATTAACACTACCCCCTGTAATATAACTTACAACCCTATTGTAGTCATGTGAAACTACATGGTATGTTTGTTGGCTATTACCATTCTAACCTTGGTTTTGTCCATTGTTTTGTCATTATGGATTTTGTTGATTTTTGTAGTCTGACCTTTGATTTTGATACTATTGAATTTGTTGTTGCATGGGTTGTTGTTGTTGTTGATAATTTTTCTAATATTGTTGATTGTTATGTTAGGGAAAGGGGTTTTAATACATCACAAGATTTTTATTACAAGTTGAAGTACCATTATCTAATATTATCTCCCTATTCTCCAACATATTTTCAATTAAATGCTTAATTTGGACATATCTTCATATATTATGCCCATTGACCCAATGATAGTCACCAAATTCATTTTCATAGTAACAATTAGGATAAAGAATGCCTTATAGATAATGCTTTGGTATAGGTCAACTAATTAGATTAGTGGTATCAAGCTTGTGAAATATAGTTTCAATAGGTTCTCCTAGGTCAGTAAAGACATGACGTGCACGCATATTTCTCCTTAGAGGAGGGGTTTGCAATGGTAAAATCTATTGCATTTGTTGTGTAGGTCTTGGTTATTGTACTTATGACATAGGCTAGAGAGGTTGTTGGGTAGGAGTAAGTTGAAAATGTGGTGTAAGTGATGTTCTCACCATTTGGACATGATATGATTTGGTTATTCCTTTTCCCACAACATTTTTATTGTGATTAAATTGCTTTAGTCTTTCCTGGTTATTGGCCTGTGTCAGTTGTAATGTTTCGGCTTGAATGGGATGTTGATGTTGGTCATTTACCTAATTGGTACCCTAATTTTTATTAGTTGAGTTAAGCTTAATGACTCCTTTATTGATTTGTGTCTGCTTGATAAATAAACCTTTATCAATGATCTCTTTGAAAGTATGCACACATTGTAGTTCCAAATGATAAGCTATCTCACTATGTAAATATTTAGTAAACACAACAATGAATTATTTATCTAGTAAAATATACATTAAATGGCTTGAAAGGGCTCTCCATCATTGTAGATAACTTGCAAAACTCTCACCAACTTTTTTCTTTGCTTGTATTAAGTCCACTAATGAAATCTCATGCTTGAGATTATAGGAAAAGTGCTGCACAAACTTATCAAAAAGATCATCTAAATTTGTTATTGAATTTTTGGGAAACTTTAAAAACTACTCCAAGGCTTGTCTAGCCAAGCTCCTTGGAAACAACATCAAAAGGTATATGTCACTATATGCCACTAGTTGACATGTGACAAAGAATTTGCTCAAATGAGCCTTAAGATCACCTTTCCATTTATATTTGTCAAATTTTGGTGGTTCATATCTAGGAGGAAATGGTATCTATAAATAATCCATGTTGAATAGATAGGAACACACATCATCTGATTTGAAATTTTTAGTCTATTTCCTAGCCTAAATGGTAGTAATTGCATCCTTCATCTGTTGGAATTCTTGGGATAGGAAACTAGAAGGAACATTGGTTTGACGGAGAATATTAGTTTGGGTAGATGGTTGGGAGGTCACAAGTGGGACACTTTAACTAGGGTATGATGGAGATAACTATTGGGGTACATTGGTTTGGTTAGATAATGGACCAAGAATATACATATGTGGATTAGGATGTACTTGAAATTGCAAATTTGGTTGTGTGATATTTTAGTTTGGGTTGGTAATAAAGGTTTGACTTGGAGGAATTTGTGGTTGGATGGAGGGATATAACTATAATATGCCTACTATGGTTGAAAATGGACATGATTTTGACTAATCACACCTAGTTATTGAGTGGGAACTTATTGACCAAGATGTTGTCTCTGAATTTATGGCACATTTTGAACCAACAGTTGTCTAGTAGGTACTTGAAAAACATGGGAGCCTCTTTATTGTACAAATCCCTATGGGAAAGTGAAAATAGGTTAAAAATTAATCATCTATCATTGATTAATATTTATACGTTATTGACTAGTCATTACTTGGTTTTAGATTTGCATATTAGTCTGTGACTGAAGAGGTATGTTTACCATTCCCTAGTGAGGTGGAACATTAGTTTCCCTTGATTGAGGTGGCAATGAATTTGTCCTTTGATGTGTTGGTACACTATATTGTGCCTATTTTATTTGGAATACTACTCATTATTTTTTGAGGAAGAGTAAGATTCATCACATTCTATCATTTCGGTGTGACATTGGTCATTGTTTGACTACTTAATCTCATAAGTTGTACACTTGAGGAATCAGCTAGTTGAGGTTGGGATGTAGAAAATCCTACTCCATTGTATGATGATCCATTCATGGAATTAACTATAGTCACATGTTTATGGCTAGTTGTTTGTGCGTTAGTACCACTTTGATCGAGATTGGATGTTGTTTGCACATTGTCCACTATATTTTACTCATTATTCTACATAGAAGTTGAAGACACTTCTTCAATAATAGGCATATACATCAAGTTATCTATCAAATAAATTTTTTTGAATGGGTAAAAACTAAGATTATTTTGTCTAGATAACTCTATTAACACTTCTTTTGAAGGAACTAAGTCAATAAGGGGTTGGATCATCATGTTCATCTGATTGAAATTATGTGCTAGATTTAGGTGGGTTTGATATGTTGTCTGCATTTGGTTGAAGTGGTCTCCATAATGTTTTTGCTTCAATTATATATATTAGGGTATTTATATGTTGTTTGTACTAGAGCCATAATATTTTTGAAAGAAGCATGTTGATCATAAATGATATTATGGGGGCTCTTACTAGGCTTGGTAAACTCACATGGGGAAAGTCTGCTAGAAACTTGGACCCTACCTCTATGGCTCTAACCAAAATCTCATCTTTGTTTTCTAAAAAATGTCACTCAAATAAAAATGGATCATATGTGGAATTTTTATTAGTAAAATATGACTTTGAACAACTAGCTCATCCACTGTAGGTATTGTAACCATGTATTATGTAGTTTGTTCTTGGTCTTGTTCTAAAGAGGTGGTGTGGTAAAAAAATAGTTAGCTAAAAGATCTTGGTTTTATGCTAGGACTCTTGGAGAAATGGCATCAAAATATAGAATTTGAAAATAGATGAAAGTTTTAATCTAATGGATTTGAAACACTTCTAAAAAACACTAGGCATTTGATTCTTGGACATGAACTTGATCAACTCGGTATAAGGCATGAGACAAAAGGCACTTTTAGAGATAATTTATTTGCTCACAAATAAGATAGAAAAAAGTGAACGGTATAACTATGCTAGATAAAGGATCACAAAAGTACACTTAGATTGGTCTAAAAATATAGGAACAAATTTGAACTCTATGCAAGAGGGTCTATGAAATAATATTTGAAATGTTTTGGGCATTATAACAATGTTATACTACCCAAAAGATGTAACAACAAAGTTTTTTTTTAAAACTCTCTAAGGAAAAGATAGTTTTCCAAAATTTTGATAGCATAACACTACTTTTCTTGACTCAAAATGTTGTGTTACATAGACTCAAAGTGCAAGTTTTTAGCATAAAATGGCTTAATTCCATCAAGTGATGATAATGATTATGATTCTTAAATGACCTTCAACCCTAATTGGAAATTAAACATAAGTTCCCTCAATTTTAGTGAAAATGGTGAACCCACATAACACATCAGCCCTTTGAACTTGTAAAGGTTCAATTTCAAATTTAGATCATAAGTGAAGGATGTTAAAAAACTTTGGTAAAGGTCTAGACTCAATTGGGCAGCATAACTATGCCAAAGTGGATGATATGACTCCTAATATTTTAATGAACTTTGAACAAGGAAAATTAAGGATTTCACATGTGCAACATAATGCCTCTTTATTTAAAGGAAATTTAGTACTATGTGTTTTGGTTTGAATTACTTATTTACACAAAGTTTTGACTCTAAACAAGACTTTAATATAGGACAAAACTCAACTAATTCATTGCCCTTAGACTCTAAACTGACAAGGTTGCTTGGTATTGTTATAATCCATCTATATACATCATTTGAGAGTATTTAAAGTGTTCATCCAAAAGTAAATGTGCATTATATAGTATAGTTTTTACACCCCCTTCTCTAAAATGAAACTAATATGACATGGACCTTGAGGTTCACCTTTCACCAACAATACTTCTATGGCAAGTGGGGATTTGTCTAAGATCTAACAAGTTTTTGAACATTATATGGGAATAAATTGCATTATGACTTTCATGCCAAATGGTATTTTAGGGACACTTTATTGAGATTCCTAAAGTTAACACATAATCCTATTTTCCCATTCTTCTTCCTCCCTAGCACAAGGTTTTCCACCCATGAGGAATGTTTAATGGGGAATATCATCTTTAATTAAATTAACTTGAATAGATCCCTTCTCATCAAATCCTCCACTTTTGGGTTGACAGGGCTTTATTTCTACCTAACTGGTTTTACATTGATCTCTAGTTTAATGATATGTCATACAAGTTTGGGATCAAAACCCTTAAAATCCTTGTATTCCCATGTAAATACATCAAAGGACTCTTGACATGAAGAAATAAATGCAAATATATCTTATGATATGTTAATATTTCATAGCTTCAACAATTTATCTTTGAATATCTCTATCATTTCTTAATGTTCCTCCTTGGCTCATATACATGCCTTACATCTTCTCACTTAATCATCTTCATTGAATATATTTTCCAATGTCACTGGCCCATTAGGTAACTTGTTGGATCTCAAAGACACTATTTGATCATCACATTGATGTTGGAATTTGTTTTGATTCTCATAGTAGCATTTAACCTCCTACATCAGAAAACATATAATTTGGTCATCACTATCAAACACCTGCCAGCTCACCTCATTATCAAGTAAAACTAGCCTACATATGACCTTGACCTTGTCTTGACTTTGGTTTCTTTTAACTCCTTCTATAACCTCTTATCAAACTCTAATGGTTACAATCCAATCTACATGTTGATTTGACTCTCTTGGTATGGATTGTATATTGAATGCCAAGAAGTCCTCTATGACATCCCATACACAATACTTATAAACCTTCAAATGATTATTCTTGACTTCACTTATGTCTCTCAGTTGTTACACAATAAGCTCACTATCACACTTAATTTTAAGAAGTTTGACACCTCTTCTTTTTGCCTCTTGTAAACCGTGTAAAAGAGCTTCATATCTAGTTATGTGTGAAGTGTAACTAAATTAAAATCTTATAACTAAATAGTACTTCTAATTTGAGGGTGAAATTAACCTGTCTCTAGCTACACTACGATTATTTGACCTTGAGTTATTAAAGAATAAATTCCATAGACCATATTCTTCTTGAGTGGTGTTAGTTAGGCAAGGTATATAAGAACCCTCCTCATGCATACAATACACCCCTAAGCCTACTTATTCAATATTAGTGTAGGGATCAAATCCATGATTGTCAGCTACCCATTAATCCAAGCACAAGTCTTAAATGCATTCAAGATGGTCATAAGGCTTTCACCTACTATCATTTTCTTCCTCATCTAATATGGTGTAGTTGGCATTTGTAATATTAGGCATATAGGGATATAGATGGAACCTATGGATAGGTTCTAACCTAATACTGAACCTAGTCCCATATCTAGTCCTGAAAACCATGTATGACTAGTCAGAGGACAAATATCCTCCAATTTTTGTATTAAAGTCCCTAGATAGGCATAGGGAAAAATATGGGTGTAGGTATACAACCATTACATCCTAAGTGATTGCATAATTTGGGCAAGCTACCAATGTGATCTTAATATCTTTCAATATACCTAGTATTCTAGTGGGGAAACCATCCAACTAAAGGACATCTTTTCAATTAGGCACATTCTTAAGCTCAACCTTATCTGCTATGGGTTTAGGCATAAATAAGGTTGAAGTATCTAAATATATCATATAATTATGCATTAAATAGTCCCCTATGATAAATAAAAAATAAAATGGAGGGGGATTAATAGTCTCAGGGGGATGAACAACATTATGAACTTGTCCTAACTAAGAGCTTGAATTTGACTAGGTTGACTATTATTTGTAAAAATAGTGTTCACCTTATCATCTGTCTTGTTTACATGAGAAAGTTTGAAGACATCTTTTTGAAGGATCTATTTGTGTCCCAAAATATATAGAGCATCATACATAGACATAATGATATTATCCTTTTTCATAATATCCACAATATTTAATGGAAGACTAGTACATTTAAATTGCACCTTGTAAGTAGAAGTATCACTTGGCACTTAAGTGACATAAGAAAAAAAAGGAGACTTCTACTATTATCTATGATGTTGAGGTATTTTTTGAGTTACAAGAGCTCTAGTGGATGTATTTGAAGTGGTATGGTGTTGAATGACTTGTAGAGGTGTCGAAGGAGCCTTAAGCTACCCCAAATTATCATCCAACATCCTCCTCTTAGCCCTTGTATTGGATGCAATTGTTTTATCTACCCATTTTTTAGTCTACCCCATGTTTACCACTACATGCTCAAACATATGCTCCCATTCTTGAAATTTTATGCACATGGTTTTAGCTAGTGCCTTACCCATATTCCCTTATTGTTGAATTTGAGCTTCTGATGATGTCATGGTAGGCATGTTATCTTGATTCATTAGAGGGCCTTGTGGTGGAGGAGGAATTATGTCATGGACTTAGAATGAATGAACATTCTACCAACTAAGATCTTGATACATTTATGCACTTATATACATTATCATCTCATTACATTGCCCTCTTGATTGCCATTGACTCTCTTGTGCAAGGTTGTTTTGTGTGGATACCAAGGCTCTTGGGAAACTTATAGTTATGGGTTTATAACTATTATAAGATATAGCTTGAGTAATCTGGTGTTGGGATTGTTGATTTGATTGATAAGGGGGTCTATTTTAGGATTGAGTAGGGTAGTGGGCTTAGAATGGACCTTGGTATGGCCTGCATGAAGTCTGTTGATGTCTCTCTAGAGCCACTAGCTTATTATTTTATGCCTTCAACAAGCTTTCAATCCTTGAAAATTTATCCACTTGACTATCATCAGGTTTCGTTTGATTGTTTGGAGTGGGAAATAGAGAAATGGTATGTGGTTTTAGCTAAATCTTAGGAAAAAGTGGCATGAGAGATCTTGGCATGAGTTTGCCTACTTGTATCAAATAATTTTATACCCTTACAGATATCTCATAAGCCCCAAGCAGAGTTATCCCACCCATAGATTGGATCATAACTACAATGTCTAAATTTGATAATATCAAATAGTTGAAAAAATCATAATTGTGTGTGAGTTTAATGATGACAAGGATCCTATCCTAATTATTTTATAATCTATAGTTAAAATCAGCCATAGATTCTTGAGATGCCTTCTTGATTGAGGTAAGTTGTGCAACAAGTGATGCATGGTCACTTATATCCTCAAAATGTTTACATAGACATTCACCAATCTCATCCCAAGTATTAATTGAGGCAATATCTAGACCCATATACCATTTAAAATCTTTGCCTCTCAAGGATGTGGCTATTAGTCTCATGGCTATATTCTCTTGCACAATATTATGTACTAAATAAAGGTTTACAATGTTAGCTATATACTCTATAGGGTTGGTGTATTTTTCTCCTATAAAGTATGGTAGAATATTTAAAGAGGTATTAGGTATATCATCATGTTGTTGAAGCTTATGATGGATGCCACCATTGAAGGGTACAAAATCTTGCATTCTAGGTCTTTACATTTGCATAGTGGGGGTTTAACTACTTAAAACAATAGGATGACCAGAAGATGCACATTTATTTTGGGGATAATGAATTATCTTATTGAATCTTTCTCTTTTATATGAAATATAAGGTATATCAATGAGTTCAAAGGGAATACCTTTACTAACTGACCATCTAGTAACCTTTGACATGAGAGGTATTGTTTGGATGATGTTATGAACTCTACAACTTGGAGAATATTTAGATTTTGATGATGGTGGATGCATCCCTCTATTAAAAATACTTCTCCTCAACTCCAAAATTCAACTATGCCAAGGAGAATGGCTTTGAGCCCCACCAGGCATTCCATAACTATTAGAGAAATAGGTTACATCCTAAATGAAAGTAGAAGTATTCAATTTATATTTTCAAACCTAGTCTAACAAGGGAATGACCCTAGGATATGGGTCAACTAGTTTTGGGTCACACCTTTATGATGTTTAGTGAGGCTAACTCCACATATTATTTATTATAGTGATCACCGAAGACCTAAATATGTTAGGATGAAAAGTAAGGAGTTGCATGAATGAAAACCTACTCTAAATGTTGTGATGCACCAAATGTTGAATGATCCACTCTCAGCTTAGACACTTTTATGACTACTAATGAATCTAATTAGGAAAATAAGTTATTAGATTTGATGACAAGGTTAAAAACATGAGTATTTTGTATAAAGGATGAAACATAGACTAACAACTTGAAGGATAGAAAGAGGTAGGTTTAATCAAAAAAATATGGACTTATGACACTTCAATGGAAACCTCACTAGCCAACACTTCACATAGTAATAAACCAATAGACTTGATGCAAGGTACATGAAGGACATACATATGATGAATAGGAAACATACACTCTATAAAGCAAACTTTAATATAGCACAATTAAAATTCAACTAGAATATGGGATGTCTTATATTACTTCAAAAGAGTTTTACAAAGTGATTTTGGTAGAGTTTCACTGTCTCAATATGAGGGATCCAAATCAACAGCTCAAAGCTTAAATTTATAGAAGAATAGGATGAGAGAGAGGGGAAAGGATGTGTGGGAGAGTGGAGAATGGGTTATAATGATCAAGGCTAAGATTACCACTAGAAGCACTCATAATAGCCACTTAAAACATAATTAAGCCCTTCCTTGCATTAATTACACTATGTCTTTTCCTAGTGTGGAAGGATGGATCATGAATATCAAGGCCAATGTAGGAAGAAACCACTCCTGCCATATGAATCATGTTCATGTTCCTCTAACTATGTTGAAGGATGAGATAATCCACCATATCTTATTTATAACTACAACTACCCCATAAAGGGTATAGATATTTATTATAGATTAAAACTAATCAACCTATTGGTTTTCATACAATCATAATTGCAATAATGATTTACAGGTTTATGGTTTATTGATCATGCATAATATGTAAAACTCATGTCTAAAAGCTATTGAGATGTTTTATAGAGATTTAATGATGATATATTATTCTACATGGTTTATTCCTAGTATCCCAAATCATATTTGATTTTTAATTTACTCATTTTACCTACCTGGGGTGGTGAAATCTTTTGTTCCAATGTGTCTACCTATATGGCTTTATTTTGGGCTATTAGTTCTATTTTAACCTTAGGTCTCATTCAATGTTCATTAAACTCCCTTAGCCTTCAACTTTTAATTTTGACCATTGATCTCAATTTTGGCTCCACAAGATGTGCCATCTATCAGCTTTGTATTCATCCACAGGATCTATTGTCAATTTCATATTCTTTCACAATTTCACCACATGGTGGGCTCACACTCAATCTGAGCTCCTTGACTTTTTGACCTCATTCACACCATCAAATTTCTTGGTCTGATTGAATATGATCCTTAAATCTCCTTATACTTGATATAACATAGGCTATCGATCTATTTGGTCACTGTGATCATGAAACTTATCATCAACATGCTTGATATCAAAATCCATTGATCTTTTGATTATGATCTGAATGTTGATATTTCGATGCATGATCGAATGTGTGTCATTGGATCTAATGGATCCACCGACACTATTATCAACACATGTCATTAGATCCTAACTTGAGCTCACATGATCCTAACACATGTTATCTACATGTTCATCCTTAGAACTTTGGAATTAAAATCACTAGTTAATGAGGCTCAAATTTGACATTTGTGCACCCATCCCAGACTATAAGTTCAACTTTAAAGACCCTTATATTAATATATGAATCTCATCAAGATAAAAAAAACTTGTAGGAGATGATCTAGGCATGAAATACATCATGTCCATGCAATCTTTTAGTGTTGACCAATTTCCTGAGTATGACTATCAACTGTGTAACTAGACTGGCCCATTTGTCTCTATGTGATTATTATGATGGCCTAGTTCTTAGAGGATTATTTTGAGATATTTTTCATATTTCAAAGGCTCGGATGGGCTTCTAAAGCTTGTGAAACCTACCTTATTTCCATGAATGCCATGAACCCCATGAAGACTAGCTAGTTCCATTCACTTTACAATCCTAGACGTATTTCCAACCTTGCTTCTCAAAGATCAACAAATTATAATTTAATCTTGCTTAAAGTGTTTCAAAATATTTTAAAGCAATATGAGATATTTGAACCACTCATTCCATCTAGAACACCATTCAGTTCATCCATTCAGGCAGAAGCTTTGTATGTAGGCCAAGATTGGCTAACACCATGATCAATAAATTAGACATATTATTCTATTTCCTTCCTTGATAATTTTATTTATATATTATTTCATATAATTATTTTAAATCATAAAGTATATATCATATATTTAATTATACACATTTTCTACTAGAAATTATAATATACTCTACTAAGAAATATTTGTATCACACACACATAAACAAATACATATGTTGAGTTCATAAATTACAAATTACTATCTTCATGATGCATAAATTTATCCCCATCTTCCTCTTCCATAGCTTTTTCAAATAATTTTTTTTGTTTGAAATAGTGCATGTATATGGGGATGCATTTGAATGGTGACCTGATAGTCTATATTAGTGTATTTAATTACTCATACACAATTGTATCATTTTGTTATGCAATTGTAATAATAGTTGTAATAAAATTTGTGAATAAAAATAATCAGTACACACTTATCTTACCAATATTATTAGATATGAATGTCAATAAAATTATTGACTAGATTGACTTTGTTACTAGTAGTAAAGTCTTGTCTCTAAGGTGACTTATTCTACAAGTTTTCTTTAAATTATACTTATTATTCAAGTTAACTATTCTCAAAACCTTATCCATATTATTATTATTATTATTATTATTATTATTATTATTATTATTATTATTATTATTATTATTATTATTATTATTATTATTAACATAAAGAGATAGTGGTTTAGGTAATCACTATGGAAGAGAGTTATTTTTATATTGGAAAATTTAGACCAAAGATATTTAATTTAAAAAGGTAATCATGCTACATGTGGTAAGTATATGTATTATTTTTATATAAATATTTCATTACTCTATAATATTGCATGTATTGTGGATGTATGTATTATGGTAGATAAATTTATTTTATAGTATATTCATTCAACTTAATATGGTATTAGAGCCATAAAATATTCACCACGTGTAGTGTGGTTCAATGGATCACTAAGATATTATGTTTTCATGCCCATACTAGATATAATTTTTAGATATGTACTTTCATTGTTCATGCATGTTAAATTTTAAGTCTAAATTTTAATGACTTACTAAAAATACCTAGTTTTATGGGCTCACCTCACCCTTAATGGATCTTGGTTTGTTATATATATATATATATATATATATATATATATATATATATATATATATATATATATATATATATATACATATATATATATAGATATATATATATATAATAAGCTACTAAAATATTAATAAAAAAAATTATATGTTTGAAGTTTTTAACCTTTTAGGTCTCGAAACATGTAAATGTTATGTTTTATTAAAGGGATGAGTAGACTAAATCAAGTAAATAATATGAAATAAATACAACCACTAATTTGTTACATATTTGACTAGACTTGACTTTTATAAAAATAGTAATAAACAGTGTAAATAAAGACCTAGCTATAAAACACCTGATATAAATGATCTGAGTGCTGAAAATTGAGATGGACGCTGGTATAAGTGTCATTAATTAGATCCTTATGTTATAAACCCTCTTATATATTAGGGACATTATTAGATAATAGCACCATTATTAATAAAGTGGTAGTAGTGTCCATATATTGGTGGTATTTTCCTCTATGCAAGACTATCCTAAACTTGTATAGGTGTACCTATATCTATATCTCTAGGGTCTATTCTTGTGTACACAAGATCTAGAATCCTATATTGTTCCTATAATAACAAATTTTTTGGTTAAACCCTAATCCTTCATACAACTAGGGCATGAGCTGAGAAGTGTGTTTTGCAATAGGATAAGTTGGACATCCTCAACACCCCACTATGAAGAGAGTTTCCTACATACCAATACTTGAAGGAGCGATCAAGATCGATTTAGTTTTCCCAACCTAAGTGTTAGTGTAAGTGAAAGTGATGCTTTTATGTTAGTGGCCTTGAGTTACTTGAATGTGCTTGAGACTAAAAATCTAAAAACTCTAAGCTTAAGGATACTGTAGATGATACTATGTAGAAGTAGGTTAGAATAAGGATTGATAACCTTAATTACACTCAACTTATTCTATGTTTTAATGTGTATTTTTCATCTAATTTCCATCTAGTGGTTAGAGGAATAGAATTCATGTATATATACAATTCTATTACTTATGTGGGTGATAAATTATGTCTAGACCAATAATAGGAGGTTTTAGTTTTAAAAAGATATCCATCTAGGAAATGCTAATGAAAATGACATTAGCACCATTTTAAGGACACTAAAACCATGTGGTGCTAGTGTCCTTATTATGGTATTAGTGTCCAACTAGGAGAACACTAGGAATAGAGGAACAAGATTAGGAAGTGAGGGTCTAGGACTAATTTTTATATAATCAGGGATGCATGTGGCCCACACAAAGGATGGATAAGTGTGATAATAGGCCCTATGATAGGTCTAAGGTTAAGCTAGGAGTAAGTAGTCTCACGTATCACTCTTAGCACTCAAATACCACTTTCGGTTTATTGTCTTTCCCCCCTTTTATTCTATAAATGAAACAAATCAAAATGACTAGGATAAAGGAAAAAGAAGCATACATGGACTTACCTAGGAAGTGAAACCTATGAAGCTATCTCTGAGTATGTGAAGCATGATCTAATGCATGTCCTGTAAATGTAACATGCATAAAGTAGTCCTTAATAGATATCAAAATCAAAAGACTGTGTTTAGTAAATAAGTAAAATTGATTAAAATTGAGTAAAGATATGGGAAATAGGAAAGAAACAAATGCACCTCACTAGATATGTAAACCAATGCATGAACCTAGTGACAACATATGTATGTGAATGTATATAGTGATCAATTAATGAATAGTTTGGACTGATCAGATAACTTGATCAATCCTCATGTGTGGGTGGCTCAATAAATCAATACAATTTTGAATCCATCATTTCCCACCCGTACTTGGTGGATCATGACCTATGAATAACTTGGATTGGACTAATAGTGTGTCCAACCCTCTCTTGTGGGTGGCTCAAGAAATCAAGTAGGCTATGACTCCATAAGTACTCACCCATGTGTATTAGATGCATCTAAAATTTAAATATGTGAAGTAATATAAATGTTTTATTATATCTAACTATGTATGTCAGCTCTACAGCCACTCAAGTATATTAGGTAGCTTTGGGCCACTCGAGAATGCTAACCACTCAGATGGAATAAGGCATGAAACTAGTGTACAATCTAAAATATGATGTTGGGTGTATAAAACATAGAGAATGGCATGGAATTTTTCATTTCATCTAATCAACTAGTGTGTGATTGAGTATATGGAAATAATTTTCCATGCACATGCCCCCAAATTTAATATATAAGTATACGGATTTCGGGTTGAGTTTTAATAAACTATATCTAGATATTTGAACTAAATATAGGAATTTTCATGTCATACATGATTCCCCCAATATAATAAAACTTCTATGAAACTAAGATGAATTGGTATGTATCTAATTAAAAATTGAGTATAATTGTTAAAACTATAACTAAAACTATGCAAACTTATATTATACCTACTATACTATTCTAACTAACCTATGTTGTTCTATAACCAAGGATACTTCACAGTAGTTCCATATCTTGGAAAATATCATGATGTGGTGCTAGTGTCCCTATTTGGGTGTTAATATCCTTATAGTCTCAATTATATGCCACTATACTTATTTTTGAGTCACTATTTTCCCATTGTGTTTACCAATGTCTAATTTTCTAAAATTGAGCCTGGATGCTAAAAATTGTATTATTAATATAAGAGCTTAATCTGTCTAAAAAATCCTTGTGAATTCCCCCTCTTTTGATGGGAATTATTGAACATGTGTAAGAACTATCCTTAAATTAAAAATATCTAAAAGAATTGTGTTAGTCAGAGAATATATTATAGTTGCATGATAATCCAATATAATGTACATACATAACATTAGAATGTAAGATGTATGTTATGTATATAATTTCATAAGAGTGTCAAGATAGATGTAATCAAGGTATATAATAATAAATTTGAGTAAAAATGAATACCTACCTAGGGGGATGGGGTATGATGTCCATCATGACACCTAAGTAATAAGGGTAGATGCATGAGGTCCCTCATGGCATCGAAAACTAGTGTGTGCAATAAGCAAAGAAAAGTGTCATGGATATGACACCTAAAATAAATAATACATACAAAACACATGAGGCATGCATATTAGGCCAAGGGGTGAAAATACAAGAGACATGGGCATATGTCACTAAATCTGAGAAAATAAGACATATAAGGAGATATTCAAATGTACATATATGTAAACAACAATTAAATTGGATTAGATCCACATACAAAGACATGTTTAAATGATTACATCAAAAATTGGGAAAACACACACACGGACATGGAAAAAAATCCAAAACATACAAATTGTGAATAGAAGTGGCATAGAGCCAAAGAACAATGGCATTTTCAAATGCCCTGAAATCGAATAATCATTGAAAGATAATCAAGTCTAAAATAGGTAAGATAGAAATGAAAGTATGCATAAATATGAAATACAAAATTGTGTAAGAGATATGATGTATATATGTTGAGTCTAAATTAGTAATAACTAAAAAAATATGAGTAAGAGTAGTAATGATCAATATCAAGATATAACAATGCTAAAGCTAAAATGTAGAGTATATAAGGATAGAACCTAGTGATCACAACTATGTATAAGATTCCCAAAAATGGGTGAATGTGTCAAGTAAAGAAACATGAATCGGTGTATATACCCCTAGTGGATAGATAATATCAAATCTAGATCAATGTAGTGGAACTGAGTCCTATAAGAATCTACAAGCACTTAACAAGAACAAGTGAAGCATGTATGTATGATAAAACTGACTATACTAATATATTTAACATATGTATTTTCTATAAAATATAAGAAGTGCAAACATAGAAATGCATAAAATCTAAATTTTGTTGTTGTTTGAGTAATTATTTGAATTTTTTTGTGTTTTTGACATGTTAAATTATTTTTATATTTTTGGAAATATGCTATGTAAAAGCAATATGAATATAAAATATGTATAAGGAGAAAAAGAGATGTAAAGTATGTACAAGAAGAGAGAAACCATACTAACCGATGATTCTCATGGGAGACTTAATATCACTATGACATGTGTCAAATAAGGGAATTTTGATTATGTGTGGTATGTGAAAGGGAAACTGTGGTCCCATAAGATATTGTACTAAGTAATTTATATTTGTATCTATATCTACCTATGTAGTGGTGCTAGGAATTTGTGGCACTGAATGTGGTATCTTTTGAACTATAGGGTCTTAGGAACCCATCTAGTAGAATAAGATCTAGGTGACATAGGTTGCCTATACTAATAACCATGAGAACCCAATAATATTTATCTAGGCAAAAAGTGAGTGGAGGAAGGCCCTATGGAATTTGTGACATATATATGTTGTAGGTTTCTCTCTAGTAATGGTATCCATAGAAGAGTATGTGTACATGTCAATACTATATGCATAGACCTCACCTATGCTGTTGGATCTACTTAACTCTATGATGTATCCATAGGAATTGTGTTCTAAGATGTAACTGATAAATTTGTTATATCTAGTAACTATTATGTAACTAATTTTGGAATAGGTAGAGGATACTCAAATGGAAGACCCTAAAATTTGACCACATAATTTGCATGTATGTATTTTAGGCATATGTGCACTATGGATGGGATGGCATGTAGCTATTGTATTTATGGCCTACTTAATAACATATCAAACATGCCTACACTATGTACTACTAAGAACCAACTGGCCACATGTATAGGTTTAACCTATAATATAATCATAATCTCCCTAATGGAGCTCTAAACATGACCACTAAAACCATTAGTAACTATTTCCATAAGGAATATATCCTAGTCTAAATACCCCAAATGTTGTAAAAGTGTCATAGTGGACATGTTAATGCTTGACCCATTATAAACCATAATACTCTAGATATGATGATGATCTATCTAATTTTATACAAAGAGTATGTGTAAATATGTATCATCATCAACAATATCATAGTCTGAGAAGGTGATGAATGGTCTACCTATAAATTTATTATGGTACATACCAATGATATTATGTAATGGGTGTGACTCCTCTATAATAGTATGATATGAAGTTGGTGGTGGTTGTGCTTGATATGTGTAGTGAACAGATAAAGTGTTACCTACCTCATTATATATGTGATTTAGAAATGGATATAATAATATATTTAATGCCTTATCTTCCATTTGTTTTACTCGTGGTTATTTTATGGGTGTACGCACATCGAATGTTTGTAGATATCCAATTCTGAACACAATTGGATCTCGACTGGACTTTACATTGATTCCTACCAACCATTTCAAATTAAGCCTAGGAATTACTAAACATCTCAATTTTTTTTTTGCATCATTAATCAAATATTTGAATCATGTTTATGTATCCTTATTTTAGATACTAGCCCATATACAAAAATAACCTCTCATGAATTCATCTCTAATCACCTTGTAGCATAACAAATATCAATTTGTCCTATGGACCCATTAAGTGGGAAACTAGATCAAATATTGAAAGAGCTAAAATTTTAATCAAGATCAATTATCTAATTAAACAATATTAGATGGTTATTTGAAATATCCATTTACAATTAATGAATATATAAAAAGGGAAATTCCAAAAATCAAAATATCAAGACTTTTCATCATTGCTTTATGAGTTGTCAAGCTCTTTTAAAATATCCCAAAATATTGAATTTGAGAGCCATGCCTAGTAATTTAAAATCATAATTACATGAAAAATATTAACTCAATTTGAGTTAGTCTCAACTCACCTAGGGTTAGTTTGAACCCATTCCATGTTTAAAGTCAACCTTAACTCACCTTGGGTGAGAGTTAATTTTTGAGGCTATAAATACAAAGCCATGCCTCTTGGTTTTTAAGCTATTCTGGTGCAAATTTATTATTCACAAATATATTTAACAAGATTATATATTATAGAATTATTATGTAGGATTTAATCCATAAGCCTCATGCAAGTAATGTTACCATTCCAAAATCTAAAGCCAAGCAATCAAAGCCAAAGTGCCAAGGAGAGAAGGAGCCAAGTAAGCTTCATTATCAAAGAATTCTTGATGAAAAATCCAATAAATCCATTCAAAAAGTCATTTGGAACTCCAAAGAAGGTAAAATAGTGTGTTATTTTATGTTTGATATGTGTTTTCATATGTTTGATTGTTACCTATGTTTTCCCTAGTGTCTAAGCTAGAGGTGTTAGTATTTTAGTGTGTTGTTTCGATTTTTGTTTCATGGACTAACACAAGACTAACCTTCCTCTCCTTGTCCACATATTGGCATTTATAATGAAACACACACCCCATGATTTTTCTTCTAAGGCCTTTTAGAGCCTTTTCCTAATAGTTTTCATGTAAAATTTCAAGATTGTTGATCAAAACAAGTGAAAATAAGATGCTCAAGGATATTTTTCTGCAAGTCACAAAGTTGATCTATGTATTCACAATTTTATCTATAGAATAATGATATTGTACAATATCACTACTTATACAATCATAATTTTTTCATATTTATTGAATTTTATGTCTAACCATTGACATTTTTACTAATTATTTGTGCTTGTAGGGAAAATCACAATATATAAATATTGTGACTTTCAAAGTTATGGTATTGTGTTAAAAATTGTAATATTGTAATATCAAGAATTTTAAAGTCATGATATTGCCATAAATTTATCAATATTGTTTAAAATTTCATGGTATTATGTTAAAAATCATTATTTTGGAATGTTACAATTTTACAAGTCGTAATATTACCATAATTTTAGGGGTGTTGCTTAAACTTTCACTATATTGTGTTAAAAATCATGATATTGTAGTGTCATGACTTTTCAAGTCATGATATTTCCATAATTTTAGCAGCATTGCTTAAAATTACATGATATTGTGTTAAAATTTTCAATATTATAATGTCATGACTTTACAAGTCATGGTATCACCATAATTTCAATGATATTGCTCAAACTTTCATGGTATTGCCTTTAACCTCCATGGTTAAGCTAAATATTTTATATTTATAGGGTTAAGTTGAATTATCATCTTTAGAGAAGTGATATTGATTTTATTTACACATTATTATGCTTAGATTATTGATATTGTGTTAAATACTTTATTTACAGGAAAGTAGAGATATTATCTTAACTGTTGCGGTTTTGCAAGAAAAGTCATGGTATTGCTCTATGTTTCTATGGTTTTTCACTCTATGTAAAATATTATAAAATTGAGAGCTATAATTGGAAAGTCATATGTCCACTCATGATTTTATTCCAAGCACAAGGACCTCCCTAACATGTTTGTAGGATCCAAAGGCCAAGAGGAAGAAATTTAAAATATTCTAAGTTGAAAATTTCACATTTCAAATTCATGTTTTAACATATTTTTTTCTTAAGTCATTTTTTGATTTTCAAAATTTTTCAACAACAAAGTCCATGGGGCTAAAATTTCACAACATATATCATTTTGGTGTTATAAAATGAACTTTCACACTAGTTATATACTCATAAGAGTTTTTTTTTGTTTTTTTGTTGAAAGCATTTGTTTTATCAAGATGAGTGATGTGTGTATGCTCTCCCCTCATCCCCTTTAGGTAACTTGGGTGATCAAAACCACTCATTATTTGGATTTGTTGATTTAGTCCAAAAGCATCGAAATAAATTTTATAAGGCCCTCCCAAAAATCCATATGATTTGGGTGACCCCAAAATTACCCTAAAGTCCTTATACTTATCTTTATTTTCATGCATTTTGGATTATGAACGGGAGTTAATCACCTCCTCATGGGTTATCTAGGGAATTATTGACTTGAGAATTCATCTCCTAGCATCATTTAAACCCCACTCCATTGTGGGGTATATAAATTGAGGGTAACCCACTGGTACACTTGTTTAGAGTAGCTAAAACAAGCTTCATTAGTGGTACTCAGCCTCAGAATGTAGGGATAACTTGGACATGACACTACACTAAGAAATTGACATATGTAATGGTTGTGAAAAGTAAAAGGCCTTTTTAAAATAATCCATTTGATGTCACTCCAAATGAAATCAAATCATTTGGAGTGACATCAAATGGATTGACATAAATATAATTATCTTGCCTTTTAGACCTTGTTTTGTTTAAAATTTTATATTTTGTGCCTTCTCCAAAAGACCTAGCAATGTCTATTTTGAGCCTAGCTTTGTGTCTTGTTTTCCAAAAGACATAGAAACTTTTATTTCTTTTGACCTAGTTTAGATTAGTTTAAAGCACTTTGTACCTAAGTTTGGCATTTTGGTTTTTATTCATCCACTTAACCATTTGTTTAAGACATTTGACATTATACAATTGACATTGGACTCTTTTTACCAAGTTTTAGCACTAGCCCATTTTGGTGATACAACTGCATGCCTTAGACCAAGTTAGACTATCTTTGGACCAATTATACTTTGGGCATTATTTTTTAGGGTTTGTAGAACTCTAAGAATTTTTAAAAATTATTCATTATTGATTTGGAGATGTCTCATTATACTCATAGTAGCATGTACAATACATGTTATAATAATGTGGTTTCACAAGATGACTTTTTTTAAAACCCCTATGGTGATGATGTAATTTGTGAGACAAATCCTTATCCTCATTACAATGTTCAATTTGGAGAACAAAGCCAAGATCCTCAAGAATAGTATTTAGTGTACCTTCTTTAGGATGATTAACATACCAAGTTCTCCCTTTCAAAGATAATGGTACCTAATCCCATACCTATATAATTAACCCTCCTTTGGCCTACATGAGCCACCAAACTCCATAATGTTAAACGATTACCATTTTAGGACCTCATCCTTTGGCTCATGATAGCAACAAAGATTCATAATTCCCTACCATTACCATTATAGGACCTTATTCTTTGACTTGTGATAGTAACCAAGCTTCAAAATGCCCTACCATTACTATACTAAGATGTAGTCCTTGGCTTGTGTAAGCAACCAAGCTCCACAATGACCATTACCATTCCAAGACCTTGTCCTTTGGCTCAAACTAAAAACTAAGCTTCACAATGCCCTACCATTACCATTATAGGACCTCATCTTTGGGATTGTGTGAGAAACCAAGATTTTTAACACCCTACCATTACCATTCTAGAACCTTCTAAGTATGCTAGCTCATTATCCCAATAAGGTTGTGTAATTACAATTAGATAGGTCACTATTATTATGTTAGACTAGTAACTAATCTTTGTTAAACCCATCTTAGATGAGCCTATTTACAAAGAGATCATTACCTAACCATCGAGCCTCCTTCATCTATTTCTAACCTTTCCCCAGTTTAGAAAACTAATGCCAATATTTGAGCCACAACAAAGCCAATAAGTACCTCTCCAACATAGCCAATCATTTGAAGACCAAGATGTGTTCAAAAATGGTATTTTACAATTACTTATAAACCAAGGCTAAGAGAACCAACCAATCTAGGATGTTTTTATTAAAACACATATTTGTGATGAGTGAATCTATGATGAGTCACCTTTTGATCCTTTATCTATTACCAAAGAGTTTTACTTTGATAATTCAATCTTTGTTGAGTCACTTATTAATGATTATAAACATGTTTGGGAAAATCATTATCTCAACCATTGTCCTATTTTTGAAGAGCCTCCCTTTGACACACCAACATCTATGGAGTTATCTCTTGACCTTTTCCCCCTCATTAGGAAGTCTCACTTTGATAAACCATTATTTTTGGAGCCCATTATGTCATCACGGGATGTTACTTGTTCAATACCAAACATTAAACAAGACATCATTATATCAACATCCATACTAGATGAGGAATCAACATTGAAGTTAGGCTCTATTCTTGAAATTACATTAGATTTAGCATCAAAATCATAATTAATGTCGGTATCAACATTGTATTCAAAGTCCTTTGAGTTAGAATCAACTTCAAAATTAGAATATATTCATGGTTGTTACAACATTGGTTACACATGCCTCATGGATCAATTTTAATATACTTATGATCCTTCCATGGTTTTGAGGATGATTAATTCAACATCAACACAATTTATCCTAGTACATTATATGAGGATTGTGATTCTTTTTACCATTACATTACCATTTCACATGCCATTAACACCAACCAACCTAGTTGTTATATTGACCTTCCACCTCCCACAAGTGTTTATTGGGACCAATAAAATCATACCTTATTAAATTGCATCCATGGAGACATATCAGTTAAATAATATTAGGGGACCAAGACCAAATTCATGAAGAATATGAACAATCTCTTAGTGAAACCTTTTCAAAGGTATTAGGGGAAATCAAAGTCCAAAATTAGCATCTTCTAGTGAAACCTTGTTTGATATTCTAGAATACAATCAAAGTCAAAACTTAATGTTCCTCTATTAAACCTTTATGGAAGTGCTATAGGACAATAAAGATAATTTTATTGGTGAAAACCTCATCGAGGCACAAATAACTAAGCACAATAGTTCTAAAAATATCTGATGAAGACATTATCAAACATAACATCAATACAGTTTCCAATCTATATCATAATCAGATGGTAAATACTCTCATTCTCAAACAAAATAAAAATCTAGTGGTCATATCAAGAGCATATTTAAAATTATTCATCCTTACCATAACCAAAATTATGTCAAATATATAATCAACAACATTATGTGTGCCTAAAAATCCCACTCTTCATTTATTTCCCAACCATTAGACATTCCATTATCATCCAACTTTACATTACCACATCAAACCTATAATTCAATATTTATCTATATTTACCATCCCTAGCTGTACTTTCATTTGCAAAGGCTAAAAATACATCTCATCTTAAAGTTTGAAGGGAAAAAAATTAAATGACCAATGAGAATCAAAATAAAATTATTGGAGTCCAAATCTTTAGTAGGTTTCTAATAGAGAAACTATTTAAATCAGGTATGGGCTAGCAATTTCTATAATTAATTATTCTAGATATATCATATGTTGATCAGGACGTGCATCTTCACATTAGTAGGAACAATAGAATCATATGACATATACATTTTATATTTCATTTGCCATTTAGCTTACTATTGTTTCATACCCTACCATTTACCTTACCTTGTCACTTAGGAGCAACCCTATTATCATTATAACCAATTGTCATAATATCCCCCATCCTTGCACAATGCTATATCATATAATATCCTACCATGCCTTCATTATTGACCAAATAATTTTTTTAGGTGCCCTACGTACCCATTTTTTACCTTGGTTTCATTGGTTCTTTAGACACTTTCCATGAGGGGATTCCAATCCAATTTTAGTAGTTTCAAAATTCCATGTTCAAATGGCAGTTTATGAAAATAGTATGATAATGGACCTGGAAATTACATCTTTTATTTATTCTTGACTAGTGTTATTTATTATAACCACCTTTGTGAAAATTAGTATTCCACTTTGTTTTACTAATTATAATCATCTATGGCCAAATTAGAATCATTGACCTATGTTGTTAGTTCTTAATTATAATGACCTATGGGAAAATTAGGAATAACACCTTTACCATGTATTTATACATCACCTTACCCTTACTTTTATCATTTGCCTAAATTAGTGAACTCACTACCATCTAGTCAAATATCACCACCTTTTGTGTAGTTAGGACTAAAATAACTTGAGGTCCTAATGGGACTATATAGGTAATGCTTGATTCACATTACAATAAGCTCAGTCCCCCTTTTCCATATGCTCTCATTATTTTACGAGAAACTTTTTGACCATTTTTTACATGACTAGTTTGTGTTTTCCCTTTGGCTCTTTTCATTTCTCCCTTGCTTTTTTTCTATGTTTGGTCTCCTACCTTGTTAATTGTCTTTTCCCTTTGGCCTGTCCTGGTTTGGGATCTTCTCCCTTGTTCTTTTTTATTTCCCTTTTATTTCTTTTCCTTAGCCTATTGGGCTTTGTTTTTCCCCAAAATTTCCCTTCAAAAAATTTTCAAAAGGCCTTTCTTTCCTCAGCTTCTTCCCAAGTGTCCCTTTAAAATTTTTTGACTTTTCTTCCAAGTAACCCTTTGGAAAAGTTTTGAAGGGCACTTTTTATCCCAAGTGTTCCTTTAAACTTTTTTGAAGGGCACTTTTCTTCCAAGTAACCCTTTGAAAAATCTTTGAAGGGCACTTTTCATCCCAAGTGTCCCTTCATACTTTTATAAAGGGCACTTTGTTTTCAAAGTGACCCTTCAAAAAAGTTTCAAAGGGAACTTTTATTCCCAAGTGTCCCTTAAAAAAAATTTAAAGGGCACTTTGTATTTGTAAATGCCCTAAAAATAAATTTTGAAGGGCCATTTCCTTTGGAAATTCCCTTAAAAAAATTTTAAAGGGACCTTGTGCCTTCCCCAAGTGTCCTTCGGGAAAAGTTCCTGAAGGAACTAGCCATTACCTTTCAGGAAAAATCCCCAAAAGAATTCTTTCAAACAAATTATCTGAAGGAATTACTTGAAGAAAATTGCCTAAAATAATAAACTTGACCAAATAGATCCCCATGACGTGCTACAGGATGTCAAGTTTAATATATCCCACTAGTCATTGGAGTGCAAAGATGGTGTGCCATAGGACATCAATTTTAGGGTGGCCAACTATCCATTGGAGTGAAAACATGAAGTATCATAGGATGTCAATTTTAGGGTGGTCAACTAGCCATTAATGAGTAAGTAAGAAGTAAATTCACTTAGAAGACCTGAATGACTCTACAGTGCAAATTGGGTTTCTTAACAAGCTTTACTTATGATTTTTATAAGTAAAAGCAATCAAAGAACCTAAAGGAGAAAGTAAGAAGTAAAGTCACTTGGAAAAATAAAATGACTCTACAATGAAAATTAGGTTTCCAAACAAGCTTTGCTTATGAATTTTATAAGTAAAAGAAATTAAAGAACCTGAAAGGGAAAAGATAGTGCAAATCAAGTTTCCCAACATGCTTGACTTATATGTTTATAAGTAAATCCATTTAAAAGGCCTGAATAGGTCTATAATGCAAAACACGAGAGCATTTAGGAGGAATATAAGGTTTACAGTAGTGATTAAATCCATTTCTTATTAAGGATCATCTCACCATTAATTTTTTAATGATCTTGGTCATTTCAAGAGGGTGAATCAAAAAGAAGGAAAAACTCCAATTGAATGAGAGAACAGTTGGAATCAGTTTCACCAAGATGGAAACTATAAACCATTTTGGAGGATTATATTTTGGTTCCCAAGATATCTCTCTTCTCTCCATATTTTTATATAAATATGACCCTTGGGCTCTTTTTTAATCATCCACAGATAGTATGGCGAAGCCCTACTAGAATGTTTTGCCATTTTCTTGCCTTTGAGCAAAAAAGCATAAGTTTATTTTTTTCTAAGTTATATACATTTCCTTAGGCATGAAAGAGACATAGAGTGATATCAAGTGATTTTTTATCCTTGTATTTTCTATCCTTCATGATTTTGAGCAAAGAGTTGATCCAATAGGTCATGTAGAGTATATTCTAGCTGTGTGAGATTTTACACATGTGTAACCCATTTCTAGACTATACAATTTGTCTTTTCCAGTTATTTACTTTGTGTGATCTCATTCATTTGTTTTCTACATTGAAATACTTATGTTGGGATCTTCTAGAGCTTGAGTTATAGACTATACTCTATTGTATTGTGCATAAGTATAGGGCATACATGTGGATACTAATTCTTGGTGTATCACAATTTTAGACTAGGATTTTCATTTATGCAAATTTCTGAATCTTTTCACTCATACAAACTAGTTTAGCATTTTTATTGCATAAGTGGCTAATATAGTAAGCTATCCCTTTTAACCTAGAGGTTCATTTCCACTTATAGGCACACTCACAAGCCTAGAAATGTCCCAACGTTGCCCAAATCTAGAGCAAGCCTGAACAATTATCTTCTAGGGTGAAAGATTTGGATACAATAATTTTAACATGCTTGATGGGACCTAAATTATTTCTAAGTTAAGGTGAATGTTTGTCTTGATAGGCCTATGTAGTATAAATACCCCTAACCTAGCATTTGGCAACTTTAAAAGGGTGTGAATCCCTAGTTCTAGACCAAGTTTTATATATTATCCTACATGGTCCTCATAGATTCCTTAATATTTTCTAACGAAGCCCCTTCAGCTAAAGATTTTCCTTAAGAGCAATGCCCTAAACCACTCATAGCCATATTAAATCCTTGGCAAGAGGTTTTGGGGAAGAAGTAGAAGAGGTTGAAGAAGTTCAAGGAGAGGAGGAAGCTAAAGAAGAAGATGAAATAGAGGATCATAGAGGAAGAAGAGAAATGGGGGAAAGGGAAGAGATAGATAGATGTCAACCCTTCCCTAAATTTAATACCCAAAACCTAATAGAGCTTCCTGCATATGACCCCATCTCTCCAAATACTACCAAAAATCTTCTTAGTTTCAATGGAGAGGGTCCTATTACACCATTTGAACATATTAGAGACATCTCTAATTTTTGCAATTTCCATAATCTTACTAGGGCCAACATAGCCATTAGGCTACTTGCTATGTCTTTAAAAGGCAAAGTACTTGACTTATATAGAACATTGGAGGGGGGTTGCATTACAAGTTGGGATAGTTTTGGAGACCTATTGGTGACAAGATTCAAAAATAAGAGTGATCATGCTTCCCTAATACATCATTTGAATGCAATTAGAAGAGGTTCAAATGAATCTGTAGGACATTTCAATGAGATATATCAAATAATTTGGTATAGGATACCACAAATCATGAGATCTCCTCCTAATTTTGTTTTCCTAACATACCTCAAAGGGATTGGTATTGATGTTACTATTATGTTGCAATCAATGGGAGGATTCACTCTTCTAGGGTCATATGAGGTAGCAATTGACGCTTAGAATAGCTTGATTTAGGTTGAAATACTACCTCCAAGAGTTTCCATGAATTTTTCATCCCATAATTTAGTTGAAGCTCCAAGCATGTCATAGGTTCCCAATTCCAATGTGAAGCCAAGAGCCTTTCTCAAGAAGGTTGATAACATTGTGGACATGGATGAAGCAATTAGATCATTGAGAACTCAACTCAAGCAAGCTCAATATTAGACAAGTGATCCTTCTAATGCAAGATACTATCCTCAACAAGGATATAGAGATACATCACAATATATTTATCAAGTGAGATGACAAAATCAACAAGGTTATAGCAGGCAACCTAATGCATGTAATCCAAATTATACTCCTCCCATAAAGGTTATTATTCTAGTTCATGCAAATCTAGTACAAGGAGAAGACCATGTGGACCAATAAGGGTAGCCTCAAAGTTAGTTTACACATGATGATGGAAGAAATAGTTATGCTTTGACTACACAAGAGGAATCCTCTCCTTACATGACAACAGAAGAAACATGTCCCAACCAAAGGGATAGTCATGGAGAAGGCAACAACCCAAGTTTTGGAATGATGAATTTTCAAGAAAAGGATGATTTTGTGTTGACTCAAGGCATGTAAATTACATCTAATACAAGGGCAAAAAAGAGATAATTGGGAGAGAGCTAGGAGCCATGAATAGTTCCAAGTGATACCTCTCCAAGGCGACAAAATGCCAATCAAAGTACTGCACATTCTACAAACCATGTTCCTCAATAGAATCAAAATATAAATGTAGCTACCAAGACTTCAACACAATAGTCTATAGCTCCTTTATTACCATTAAAAATTTATAATAATGCCAATACTCCATCTCTAAATATTAGGGACTCACTAAATATCACTAAGACAAGCATATCCCTTTGGGAGGTTCTAGATATACCTAGTCAAAAGGAGATTTTACAAGAGTAGTTAGCAAACATGCAGGTGGCCCCTCAATCTTCAAAGCATCATAGTGTGGCTCTCCAAAATTATCCAAATCATATTTTGGATCCTTCCACTAAATTTAGAAAGCCTCCACCCTTCTACCTCACACTCAATGTGGGAGATAAGTTGGTCCACAATTGTATTGTGGATAGTGGAGCAAGCATTACTGTTATGCCTAAAGTAGTGGCTGAGAAGCTAGGTTTAAACTATGAGTGACATAGCAAAGGTGTGTTGCAACTAGATGGAACTCCAACCAAGATATTAGGATTGGTCAAAATTCTAAAAGTGTTTTTATATGGCTGTCCAAGCTTCCCTATCATGCAAGATATTGTGGTGGTGGACCTTCCAACACACTTTGTTAAATGCTTGTCTAGGGACTTTATGGCCAAGATAGGAGGATACCTTTCTACTAATTAGTCCTTTATAGATTTTAAGACAAGGTATGGAACCAAGGTAACCATAATGACTCAACCCTTAGCAAGGTTCCACATTGAGGCATACTTGGAGATAATGACAAATCAAAACTATCTAATCAACAAAGAGGAAGAAATAATCCTAAATAGTGAAACATCTCCTATTGAAGGTATTTTTGACCTCTATCTTGATAAGTATAGCACTAAAACACATGGCCTTGGTCCTTAAACTTTCATTAAGGAAATTGATTTGGGAGTTTACTACATGTATGTGGAGAACATCCCAATTCCTTCAATCACCAATGAAGATCATGAGTTTGATGGCATGTGGGAAATGTTCTTTGATGGTTCAAGAAGTAAAGTAGGCACATGAGCTGATGTCATGTTTGTTTCCCCATCAAATAATCATTATTACTCTTCTTATAGTTTTCACTTCAGCTGCACTTGTAATGTGGTCGAATATGAAGGCTTAGTCATGGTCTCCAATGGGCAAAGAAGAGTGGAATCAAGATTTTGAAAGTCTATAGAGATAGTGAGTTGGTCATTCATCAAGTGATAATTCAATCTAAACTAAGAACCCCTTTCTCAAGTCCTAAAAGCATAGGGTATGGGATCTCCTTGAGGATTTTGATGCCTTCAACATCTAACCCATACCGAGAGACTTGAATAAGCACACTAATAGATTGGCTACAATAGGAGCACATTTTGACTTAGTTGTTGATGTTGAATAAGATAAAGATCAATCCCACATCAAGATTCTTGTGAGACCTTCCATTCTAAATAATGAAATGTCATGACAAGTGTTTGAAAGTGATGAACACATTGTACACTTCTTGCAAAATGAGATAAGCTTCTCTTCAAGAAATCAAAAGAAGCTACACGATCATTATGAAGAGTAAATTATATAGCTAAAGACAAATAAAATACCCAAGGGGATGATTACCTTGGAGAGTGTCTTCAATGAGGATGATCAAAATAAAAACCAAATAATGAGCATGTCAAAAAAAGAAGAGAAATATGAGAGAGTTATAATTTTTAAGGACAAACTTTTTAAGATTGGCAAGGCTTATTCTCAGCCAAAAAGACAAACTTTTATTACATTATGCAAAAAATTTCATGACATCTTTTCCTGGGAATATAAGGACTTGAAGGGATTTGACCCAAGTATAGCTCATCACACCATTGAGTTAAAGCATGGAGCTAAACCGATAAGACAAAAGCAAAGGCCTATCAAACCTACGGTAGAATAACTCATGAAGAAAGAGTTAACCAATTGATTGAGTCTAGGATTATCTTTCCTATCAAGAACTCAACTTGGGTAGCCAACCTTTTGTCAGTTTGAAAGAAGAATGGATAAATTAGACTTTGTGTGGATTTTCATGATCTAAACAAAGTGTCTCTCAAGGATCATTACCCACTCCCTTACATGTAACAAATTATGTAGGCTATTTTAGGTTCTTAATGTTTCTCACTTCTTGATGATTATTTAGGTTACAATCAAATACTGGTAAATGAAGGGGATCAATTGAAGATAACCTTCAACACCAAGTGGGGTACCTTTACCTATAAGAAGATGCCATTTGGTTTATCCAATACTGGAGCTACATTTCAAAGGGTTGATCAATAAATTTTTCCTTGTTTACCTTGATGATATAACCATTTTTTCAAAGGATGCTATTGATCATATGGGACATCTAAGGCAAGTGTTTGAGAAGTGTAGAGAGTATGACATATCCCTCAATCTAAATAAGTGCATCTTCATTGTCCATGAAGGAGATATTTTGGGTCATGTTGTTTCAAAAGAAGGCTTATCTATTGACCCCAAAAGGATTGAAGCTATTCTAGGCTTGTCTTTGCCTCAACACAAGAAAGAGAAACAAATTTTATTGGAAAAAATAAACTTTGTAAGGAGGTTTATCCCAAACTTTGCAACTGTGGTAAATCCTATCATAGCCATGCTAAAAAAGAAATGAGTTTTTACTTGGACAAAGGAAGGTAAAGGCAGATTTGAGGCAATCAATCAAGAAACTATAGCATCTCCCACTCTCTTAAATCCAAATTTTTGTAAGCATTTCATTCTTTATACTTTTGCTAACCTTGACACAATATTAGTCATGCTTATGCAAAAGAATGATCAGGATATTGAGTAGCTAATTGCTTTCTTCAACCAAGACTTAGAAGAATATGAAGTGAGATATTCTTTTGTTGAGAAGCAAGATTTAACCATCATTACAGGCTTCAAAAATTTTAGACATATGGTTTTTAACAACAAGATCCATGTCATGGTATCCCATCCTAGAACCAAGGAGTTTCTCCTAAATAAGGATCTCAATGAGAAGAGAGTTGGATGGATCATAAAGGTGATGGAATATGACATTGACATCAAGGTAACCAACCTAGTAAGAAGAAGAGGTTTATTTGAGAACTTAGCATCTAACTGTCAAGAACCAAAAGAGAAAGCCTTGGTGAATCAAGTTGAAGACCAGCTAGCTAACCAAATGTATAATCAAATTTAGACACAAGACATCATTAGTTTTTTTCAAAATGGTGAGTGTCCCAATGGATTGAACAAGTCTTAAAGAAGGTATTTTAGGTTGTAGGCTATTCCTTATTATCTTTTGAATGGCATTCTCTTTAATAAGGATGTGAGTAATGTGTTCTTAAGATGCATTAACAATGACAAATTTTATATTCTACTAGAAAATTTTCCTAACAGTGTAAATGGTGGTCACTTTTCTCCTAAAACAACAAATATGAATATAATGAGAGTTGGTTACTATTAGCCTAGTATTTTTAAGGACTATTATCATTGATCTAAGGTTTGTCCTCAATGTGGTTTCTTTATTGACAAATAAAATCTTGCTACCATTTCATTGAATCCTATCCAAGTGGATTAGCCTTTCATGCAATGGGGCCTTGACTTCATTAGAATGATCAAACCTCCATCAAGTGCTAGACACAAATGGATATTGACTACTACAGACTACTTCACAAGATGGGTATAGGTTATTTCTTTGAAGGAAGCAAATGAAAATGCCATTTTATAATTCTATGACAACATTATAATAAGGTTTAGATCTCCTCATGTCATCATCTCAAATAATTCACTTACTTTTATAAGTGCTAAAACTTTTGATTAGGTAGAAAATATTGGAGTTAATTTGAGTACCTCATCCAAATACTAGCCTAAAGGTAATGGATTGGATACATCTACCAATAATAACCACATCAAGATCATCAAAAGGATGTTGGAAACTAATAAAAGAGCATGGCATAGAAAGATGAAGATGGCCTTATGGGTAGATAGAATCACTCCTAAGAAGTAAATTGGTAATTCTCCCTTTGTACTTTTCTATGGGAGAAAACCTAGGCTATCCATATCACAAGATTTCCCTACCTTAGAACTTACATAATAGTTGTAATACTTGAAAACACTCCCATAGAGGTTAGATTGATAGAATTATTGCAACTAGAAGAGGCAAGAGATGATGCACACAAAGATTTAGAGCACCATCAAGTTCTCATGAATAAATCCTTTGACAAAAGGGAAAGGTTAAGAGTGTTAAAATAAGGTGACTTGGTTTTGAAATGGGATGAAGATAGATCAAAATTAGGCAAAAATACAAAGTTTGATACTTTGTGGAGTGGTCCTTACATCATCAACAAGTGTAAACAAACAAACTTCTTTCAAATGTCTAAAATGGATGGAGAAAAGTAGTCTATTCTAGTGAATGGAATCCATTTAAAGCCTTTATTTTGACCCTTGTTTTCCATGTCTTGTATATACCTTTTTTTAGTATGTTTCCTTTTTTGTATTTATTCTCCCTAAGTGCTTTTGAGCACAGTGTTTCCCATTCTGGTATTTTATTTTTGTTGGTTATGCATGTGTCTCTCTAGCTTGTGTGTTTAGACATGGCTTGCTCTTTCAACTCTTGTTTACCTTTCATGAATCCATGCCCAATGGAAGTATTTAAGTGATGGTGTTATGGCATAGCAGGCATGTCTCCCCTAGAAATTACTAGAATGTTGACCATTTTACACATGACTAGTTTATGTTTTCCTTTGGCTCTTTTCATTTCTCCCTTACTCATTTTATGTGTTTGGTCTCTTTCCTTTTTACTTGTCTTTTCCCTTTAGCCTCTCCTAGTTTGGGATCTTCTCCCTTGCTCTTTGTTCTTCCCCTTTGACTTCTTTGCCTTAGCCTGTCGGGATTTGTTTTCCCCCAAAAGTGCCATTCAAAACTTTTTTTGAAGGGCCTTTCTTACTTCACCTTCTTCTCAAGTGTCCCTTTGGAATTTTTTTAAGGGCACTTTTCTTCCAAGTGACCCTCATGAAATGTTTTTAAGGGCATTATTTAGCCCAAGTGTCCCTTCAAACTTTTTTAAAGGGTACTTTTCTTCCAAGTGACCCTTTGAAAAAGTTTCAAAGGGCATGTTTCTTCCCAAGTGTCCCTTTGGAATTTTCCAAAGGAAACTGTTTTTGTCCAAGTGACCCTTCAAAAAAAAATTTAAGGGCACTTTTCTTCCCAAGTGTCCCTTCAAACTTTTTTAAAGGGCACTTTATCTATAGAAATTCCCTTCAAAAACATTTCATAGGGTCATTTCATTTGGAAATACCCTTCAAAATTTTCTGAAGGGACTTTTTGCCTTCCCCAAGTGTCCTTCAAAACTTTTTTGAAGGATACTTTCCCAAGTGTCCTTCGATAAAAGTTCCCAAAGGAACTAGTTATTGCCTTTCAGGCAAAATCCCCAAAATAATTTCTTCAGACAAACTATTTGAAGGAATTAATTTGAGAAAATTTCTTGAAACAATAAACTTGACCTAATGGATCCCCATGATGTGCCATAGGATGTCAAATTTAATATATCCCACTAGTCATTAGAGTGAAAAGACAATGTGTTGTAGGATGTCAATTTCAGGGTGGCCAACTAGCTATTAGAGTGCAAAGATGACATACCATAGGACATCAATTTTAGGGTGGATAACTAGCCATTAAGGAGTAAGTAATAATTAAAGTCACTTGGAAAACCTAAATGACTCTGTAGTGAAAATTAGGTTTCCCAAAAAGCTTTAATTATGAATTTTATAAGTAAAAGCAATCGAAGAACCTAAAGGAGCAAGTAAGAAGTAAAGTCACATGGAAAACCCAAATGACTATATAGTATAAATCAGGTTTCCCAACAAGATTTTCTTATGAATTATAATTAAAATCAATATTAGAAATTAAAAGGGAAAAGATAGTGCAAATCGGTTTTCCCAACATGCTTGACTTATAGGTTTATAATTAAAGCCATTCAGAAGGCCTGAATGGTTCTACAATGTAAAATGTAGGAGATTTCAAGAGGAATCTAAGGTTCAAAGTAGTGATCCAAACCATTTATTATGGAGTTTCATCTCACCATTTATTTTTTAGTGATCTTGTTCATTTCAAGAGGGTGAATGAAAGAGAAGGACAAACTCTAACTGTATAAGAGGACAAATGGAATTTGTTTCACCAAGATGGTGATTTCAAACCATTTTGGAGGCTTCTATTTATGTACCCAAGAGCTCTCTCTTCTCTCCCTCTTTTTCTATAAATAGGACCCTTGTTCTCTTGTTTTATCATCCATAGATAATATGATGAAGCCCTACTAGAATGTTTTTCCATTTTTCTGCCTTTGAGCAAAGAAACACAAGTCTATTTTCTTTCTAAGTTCTAGACATTTGCCTGGGCATGCAAGAGACATAGAGTGATCGCAAGTGATGTTTTATCCTTATATTTTTTCTTCATTCTTTTGAGCAAATATTTGATCCTATAGGTCATGTAGAGTGCATTCTAGTTGTGTGAGATTTTGGACATGTGTAACTCTTTTCTAGATTATACAAGTTGTATTTTATAGTTACTTACCTTATGTGATCTCTACATTGAAATACTTATTTTGGGATCTTATAGAGCTTGACTTATAGACTATATTCTAATGTATTATACATAAGTATAGGGCATACATGTGGATACTAAATCTTGGTGTATCACCATTTTAGACTAGGATTTTCATTTATGTAAACTTTTGACTCTTTTCACTCATAAAAATTGGCTCAATAGTTTTATTTCACAAGAAGCTAATATAGGGAGCTATCCCTTTCAACCTAGAGGTTTATTTCCACTTATAGGAACACCCACAAGCTTGGAAATGTCCTAATATTGCACAAATCTATAAGAGGCTTGAATAGCCATCTCCTAGGTTGTAAGATTTGGAGAAAATAAAACCTTAGCCACACTCTCACCATTTTTTGAGTTGGAAAATTCTATGTCTCATAATTATCAATCAAGTTGAGATACTTAAAAAACTCCAAACATTCAAAAACATTTCAAAATCCTAAAAATTAGATAATTATCTTAGCATCTCCTAGCGAGATATAAAGCCTCAAAATCCAAAAAAAATTATCATATTTAAACCTAATCAATCTTCCTTAATCTACCCTACTAGGTCAAATCCATTATTTGGTTCTAATACATTCCACTACCATTTGGGGTGTGACCTTCCCTTTGCATGTATTCGTACTTAGGGGCACTCCCCATTATCATTCCATTGAGCCTTCATGTGTAGGTATTGACTTGGTTGATGATAGGAACTTTATGTTGCTTTTAATTTCAATCTTTATATGTGTTTGTTTGCTTAGTTTTTCATTTGTTTGTTTTCATTTTTGTTTACTTTTGTTATTTTTCCTCAACTCAATATATATATGCTCATTTGGTGATTCCTTGTGCATTAAACTTGAGTCCATCCATATTCATATGTTAACATTGTCATCATGGATTTTATTATTTATACATTATTTTCAATTATTTATTAGATCAAAAGTTAGTCCTTATGGATATTAAGGCTAAGTTATCATGGTGTTTTCTATCATGATGCATACCATTATGTGCTACAAAAAAATTTATATTTGGAAATCTTACAAGCAATGGATCTACCGACACTTCTCCCAATTCACCTTGGAAAATTATCCTAATTCACCTTGGTAAATCCTCCCACTCTACTTGATCATATCAACCCATTGATCATTCTATTTTTATCAATGCTAATATTGATGATCATCTGCACATTGGTATGTATAATTAAATCATTCACATTGATCAATTACTATTCTTCTATTCTATTACTCATTCCACTTTCTCCCACTTTTTGGTGAACTACATTGGGCTAAGGTCTATTTAGACTATATAGGTAGTGCCTAGATACATGATGTATCTTGGGTGAAATAGACCACTTTTATTAATCAAATCATCTCTTTCATCGCTTTATGCATCTTCATGTGCCTATTTGTTAGTGGTTTCTTTAATCATTAGGCCATTATATCTACATTTGTGACTACTTATATTTGATCTATATGACAAGTTATATCCTTGAGTTATGATTATAAATATTTCCTACTAAGGCATAACAAAAAAAAACATTATTCAATCTAGGTCATCTTAATGATTATAACCACTTTTGGGAAAATCATATTTTTACTTATCTACCATACTAGGGCATGTGTCTATGCTACTACTTATAACTACCTTTGGGTAAATTAGTGTCTCAACATTTGTTACTAATTATAACTACCTTTGGGAAAATTTATACATTTTAAATCAATGCATTCAAGCATTATCTCAATTGGATTAATCTCACCCATGGGTTAATTTCATTCTTCTTTTTGCTTCTTTTCGAGGGACCATTCATCAATCATCTATGTTGGCCACTTCCTTGAGGGGGCATCATTATAAGTTTCCCAGACATTATTTAGAGATTCTTATTCAATCATTACCTTATTTATTTCTTAAATGTCCTTTTTCATTCTTTGAGAAGATATTATTGTACCTATAGCTTGAAATGACCCAAACAAGGGCAATTAATAAACATCCAAATCTGGCCAAAACCAGCTCCCAACTAGACTTCAAATTGATCCATACCAACTATTACAAATTAAGCCTAAGAATCACTCAATGTCCCAATTCTTTTCATGCATTATTCATCAAATATCAAAATCATTTTGATGCATCCCTATTCAGGATACTATCTTGTATGCAACAATAACCTCTCACAGATTCATCCTTAATCACCTTATGATATAACAGCTATTAATTTGGCCTATGTGCCCATTACATGGGACACTTGATCAAATATTGAAATATATAAAATTATAATCAAAATTAATTATCTAATTAAAAGGACTATTTCATATAGTTTGGAATTATCAACAGTCTAATTTTTTGAAAACCATTAGAAATAAATTAGACTTTATCAAGATTAAATTGGACTATATTGAGATTAAGTTAGACTTATTACAAATAAATAACATCTATCTAATGTATTTGTGATAAGTCCAAATTATTTAAAATGATCATAAATAATTAATAGCTGTAAAATATCATAAATAAATTAAACTTCATCAAGAATTACTTGGACTTATTACAAATAAATCACATCTATATTATATATTTGCAATAAGTCCAAATTATTCAGCCATTCAAACTAGTTCATAGACCATGCATTTACAAATAACAAGACTTGGTGGTTTATTTATTAAATAAAAATAATTAATACATAAATTGAGTACTTGGGTGATACGTGATTTATAACACCTAGGATGATTGGAATGCCATGTGTCATCCATTGATTAGATCATGAACTATTTGTTTAATATAATAAGGGTGATGTCTTCATGACCATTAAATTTTATCTTATATTTGTGTACCTATCACGTGTTGATCTTGGGTGTTTCAATCTTAGGTGCTTTCATTATTCAAGACTTTTATTTGGACCCGTCATCCTTCTACACAATCGAGTCATCAAAATTGTGTCATGTGGTATAATCTCATGTGCTTGTATGAAGTGTAATTTAAAAAACTAAAAATATAAATGACAATTATTGATACACAAATGATGAAAAACAAATCTTTATGTGCAAGTGGGACATTCTGAGACATAAACCCTAAAGACCTTTTTGCATACATAAGAATGCCAAAGTGTATTTTGCTAAACACAAAGGCTGAAGTGTAAATTCTTAGATGTGAAAATTACAAAGACCATTTTGAAGGATACAAAAATTCAAAGTGGATATTTCAATAGTCAAATGCTATAAAATAGATGCACAATTGTCAAAATACTAAATTGTTTTAGAATAAAATATAATACTCAAATGCCAAAGTGTAATTTCCAAGACCCAAAATGGGAAGTGCCACTCGAAATAAATAAAAATAAATAAAATAATAAAACATTATACATTATCCAAAAATGGACTAAATTTTGAAAAAAAACATTCATATTTATCATTCTAAAATTAAGGAAACACCATTTCAAATTTCTCAGTCCTTTTATCACTATTTTTATTAGTACCTAGTGGGATGATGCATTCAAATAGTCTATTAAAATGACTTTCAAAAAATCAATGAGAACAAGTGTATGACTTCTCTAATTTTTATTTGGTTTCCAAGTGTAGATGATACTATCTATGAGTATGGAAAGTAAATATGTGTTAGTTGGGTTTGGCTTCCATTTCTTATCGAAACAACCTAGATAAATTTATGTTTTTTCTACATATTTTTTCCCTACATGAACTATGATGAACCAAGCTTCATTGACCCTTAATTATATATCCCCATTTATTTGTAGTATCTTAATATTTATTTTAGCTCTAAAAACCCATAATGTGTATTCCATTCATGTAGAATCATCAGGTCTAACAAATAACATATATTCGATTTGCACATCTTGAACTAGATGAAATATAATTTTTGTTCTTTTGATTCTTGGACCAACATATGTGTCTATAGATGCCACTCTAAAATCAAGGATCCTGTCATGAACCATTTTGTGTGTGTGTGTGTGTGTGTGTGTGTGTGTGTGTGTGTGTGTGTGTGTGTGTGTGTGTGTGTGTGTGTGTGTGTGTGTGTGTCTGCGTGTTTGTGTTTAGGGGTGTGTTGTGGTGAGTTATAGGCCAAAATCTCATATACAATCAACTTCAGAAGGGAAAATGTATTTTTTCATTATGTCTTGGATGTTTTGGAAGTAATATGTTATATCTTTCCACTTAATATTTTTGATCAATACAAATTCGTTAAATTATTATACATACTTATTCAAGTTATATTTAATTTATTTTTCATTCATTTTTATACTTATATCTAAGTCTTTCACAATAATTAAATCTTTAGACATTTCTCTATTTTTAAAGTCTTTGAAATATATTTTTGTTGGATTACCTTTTGGAACATTTGGCTCACCATTTTCTTTTGTTCCCCATAATGTAATTAGGGGGTGGGACCAATTTATATCTCTTATAGAGATTTTACAAAGCATAATAGGTTGACCTTTTGTCAACACTACTATTTCATTTCTTCCCTTAAACTGGTAACTATTAACATATTCTTTGAAACCACTACCTCTTCAATAAAATATGGTGTGAAGTTTCTTGTCTTTTCACACATCCTATAAGTTTTCATCATCTCTACCACACTCCATACATATTTCCTCTTTATGCATTTAGATAGGTTTCTAAACGTGCCATTGATGTTCTCATGGGTATGTCCTACAAGGAGAAATTAGACCTTGACATTGAGTAAAACACCTTTGTAAAAAAGGAAAGATAAATATTGCAACACATACCTAACACAAAAAAACATGATTCTATGAATTTTTAAATGTAATATTAGTTACAAATAAGGTTCAAGATTTTTTAAACATAATTATGGATGGAAGTACATGTTATTATTGTCCCCAAAATAGTTGTCTAGCTGAAGGTATAGCCTAGAAGCAAGTTTCTTAAAGGCACCAATTGATTATGCTTATTCTCTATATTTATTACATTTAGGGTAGCAATTGTTAGATAATAGTGCATCATACAATGAATATTTTGAAGCTCCAAGTTTATATAGTGAAGATCCATAAGTATGTGGCATTGTTATTTCCATATCCCTAAAGCACTTGTTCAATGAGGTGATAGGAAAGTTTGACCCTCCAAGAATGTATGGTAAAAAAAATTCCCATATCTACTGCACCATGACCATGTGTTATAATCCCTACCATTGACAACTCTAATATTATGTCAGTAATTGCTTTGATTTTTATCACTATCCTCAGCACAATTTTTTTTTGACAATCTAACTTGTCATGAATGACAGTGAGGCATTCTTTAGGGTATTACTCTAATAGTCATTTATGTGTTTAATACATTTGTCTTACATAAAATATTTGATTTGAGTTCATCATGAATTCTTTATCGATACACTCTTTTTGATATTTAGAGAGGGACCTAAAGTGTTTCTATTGAGTAAACAAGATGCATGTTTTACATGTAGCAAAGTCATCAGATATAGTAATGGTCACATCATGAAAATTATTTATCCACATGTTATTGAATTTTGGCTAGGATATTAGCTCATATTCCATATATAATAATTGTGCATTGATGTGGTGCCTCATAAATTCTTGAATGAAAGATGTTGGAAGATGTCAAACATTTTCTCTTGAGCCATCTATATCTACCTAGCATGTTAGTCATGGAGAAACATCAACAAAATCATCCACCAATTGGTCCAACAAATCTTTAGCTACCATTGTCTTCTTATGTGGATTTTTTTGAAATCTCCATGAATGAAATGTATTTCATTACCCATTTTTATGACAATTTTGAATGTAAAAAAAGATACTTCTCTTTAATCCATATATTTTAAGCCAAGCTTCCAAACAGATCTCTATACCCTAAAAGTTAATACTAGTTTTATTTTTATTTTTATTAAACAAACTAGTAGAAAGTGCATCTAAGACATGTTGCCTTCTATCTATTTTTGCGGAATCAAGTAAATTTATCTTTGAATATTTTAGAATCTCAAATGACAATCTTGACTGAAAATTTTTTTTGGTGCAACATTTATCTACATACATTGTTGAAATATCACTATCTATGATTTCATTAGACTCCACTTAGTTGAGTGAAGTGTTGGTTGACTTCTTTTTTGGCCTGTGTATTTGTATGAATAAGATAATTTTTTTGGATACCTTTGCACTATAAATTTCAATAAAGGAGTGAATTAATTATCCATTACGTCTCAAATGTTTCCAATTTCTTTCTTCTTTGGTGTCATGTATGGTAAATTGATTTCTCTACAAGTCTCAATGTCCACTATTTTGTTGGAAGGCCATCTAATGATATATGTTTTAGTTACCTCTATATTTAAAGTCTCATAATGTTTTATAGCATGCCTTATGTAAATTCCCAATTCATTTTCTAACATTGGGATAGGAATGCAACCAAAAATATCCCCTAGTTGTGAAAAATCATTAAAACCAAAAGCAAATTTTTCATCATTTGCAAGAGTTGTACATTTGTGCAACAAATATATAGTTTTCCCAAGATTATTTTTTTAGGAATTAAAATGTGATAGGATCATCGATATATCAAAAAAATGAATCCAATCAAGGGTTTTCTTGTTGTAATGGTTGTTTATGCATAACTAAACTCACATTATTTTGTCTTTGTTCCATGTCATTATCTATAGAAAACTTATCTCTGATGTGTTGCATCATTGTTGTGCTCTATATAGTAAAAATATCAACTACATCCCCTAAATTATCCATAAAAGATGTAATAAATGGAATCAGTAGAGTTCGATTAAAATATTTAGTGACATTAAGACTTACACATTCAATAGGTATTTTCTCATTGTGGCATGTGGAAGTGAGATTTATGGGTTCCATAGATTCAACATCTAGACCTGCCACTTTGTGTATTCTTCCTTCACCAATGACCTTACCATTATTTATGAGAGAAACATAGTATCCACATTTGAAATCCATTTAAATATGATTTTTTAGCTTGGACATTTGAAAAAGACATGTGAAGAGTTTTTAATCATGTTATTTATAAAATTAGTCCAATTTATACTTGTAGATAGGAGATAAAGCTATATTTCTAGTAGAACATAAGCATGGAGATATGTTAAAACATAAAAATGTTTTTGTTAAAATAAGGTAGAAAAAATAGGGGCTAAACCCTTACAAATAACAAAGAAACCATGAAGGCAATCAACACAAACAAAGCCTTACGACAGAAATGCCACATTCAGTGAACCAACAAACACAACAAAACCAAAATTAAAACAATTATAGGAATAAATGAGAGGTAGAGTATCTGAAAAAAATAACTAAGGAGGCTAGATCTCTCCTTACTTAAACATAGATTTAATTATGTCATCTAATTTCTTAGTGTTCTCTATATCGACAACTGAAGCAGTAGTACCCAAATCCTGTAGCATGGACATGTTCAGGAGAATAGAATTTTGGAGCCTAGTAGAAAAGTTATGCTCTAGTTTCTGAATGTGACCCTTCATGATAGAAATTTTAGCACTTAATCCTATCTCAATTTTTGTTTCCTCATCAACTTCTTCCACATACATCTTTCCCTCTTTGTCAGCATTTTTTGCAAATTCAGAAACATCCTCCGTGGTATCCTTTAATTCTCTTATCTCTTGCTTACCTTTAGTATCCTCAGATATTTCTTAAACATCCAAGTCCTTTATCTCATCATCTTGAGTGGGCTCATCTAAGGTGATCTCAGAGTAGTCGATAATCCTAGCCTTAGGAACAAGTTTGCCCGCAATCCACCCTGACCGTCTAACAATAGAGGAGAGGCCCTCCTTACTAACCTTAATGGACACATGGGATTTACTACCTTGACCCCCAGGGGTCCTATAAGGATTTTTAGGGGTCCCCATAGTGGTCCCCTTAGTTCCTATTTCTCCAGCATAAATCTTCCTCTTCTTGCCCTTCATACTCACAAAATGAGCCCAAAAAAAGAAACTTATTTAGCTTTAGGAGAGATAGGGGAAGGATAGGGCTCTTTAGTAGCATCATCAAAAATTTCCCCTCTATCAATTCAAATGGCCTTGGATGGATTGAGGGCATGATGGAAATTATATAGGTAGAAAATGAGTCCTTGATAAAGGGGGATAGGATTTGTATCTATTTTTTTTGCCAATTTAGCTCTCACCCTAAGGACTGAGTGCTCTAGGGAAGAAAGAAAATAAAAAGGGAAAGCTAATAAGAGCATTGCACCTAAAATGATTCATAAGGGGGAGATGATAATTTTAAAACCTGGTGAATCATCCCTCTAGTGTGAAATACTTCATGAGGATAAAACAAATGCCATCCCATGGCTCAAGCAACTTGGCTTGATCAAATCCTCCCTAGTAAGGTGCAAGTTCTTCACCTTCTCCAAGAAATAGCTTCTAAATAGAAATTTTCACAATTTTTGTTTTCCTTTGCAACTTCATCCCCTATGTAGACATGCTAGTGGCCATAGCTATCACATTCTCAAAAATCTCGAAGTAAATTCCACTAACAAAGACTCATTGGTTAAGCCAAGACCTAGTGAACTATTCAGACAAGTTTTCATCAAACCCATTGAGCTTCTCTAGATAGGGACTAATCCCTCCCTCTTTGTAGTAGTCCCTAACCACCAAGCTATCTTTAAACTCAACAAGAAACTGGTTCCATTAGAATTCTATCACCACCCATGTCAGACTTATAGAGTGGACCAGGAGAATCCCAAATTTTAACTGTCAAAATTGAAGTAGCTTCAAGCTCTTACTCACGAATATGCATAATGATAATGAAATAGCACATACTTTGAAGCATCATGTAGATATGACACTTACTCATCCCATGCTTAACCATAATTTCTTGGTGATCTCCACAATGATGAAACCATCCGCTCACCTTAGCTAAGTAGTATAATAACTCAAAAATGATTATCAAAAGTGTACAATAGGCCCCAAACTCTGAGATCCACATCAACACCCTCCAAAAGGATTGAATAATAGAGCTATCCTTCTAACATATCTGACTCATCATTAACATGTCATTTCCTTTTGGATGAGATCCCTAATATTTAAAGAGATATGATCTATTTGGTGCCAACATCGCCAATTTGAAAATTGTTGGCTGAGATTGGCACAGGCATTAGCATCACTATTTCCTTTCCTATAAATATGTGAAATATCAACTCTTGCAAGCTTCTGCAAGAGAAATTGAATATCCCTAATGATATCTTTTAATTTGATGCCCACACTCAATACTTTGTTGACCACAATGATAACCTAAAAATGTTAAAAAGTTAATGTATAACATTTTTTTAATGACATGATTTATGTCAATCGAAAAAAATAATAGCTTTTAATATCATATACTACATACTTCAATTCTTGTTTCATCCTACTTTGAAGGTAACTCCTAGGAGATACATTTCAAACATGCATTAGAGCAGAATAACTATGTAGAGAAAAATAACTAATTAAGTCAATATTCAACCATGTATTTTATTACAATACAAAATGATTTTGAGAAATGGGGGTTTTGAGAAAAATAATGGAAAATTATTGGCTTCTTATATTTTGGGATCCTATATGTGATTTGAACCTCTGTTATGGACCCAAGTTTGAAAGTACCACTTAGGAGATATATTTCAAACATGTGTATGGGTACTATTAAAGGATTAAAGGAAGTATTAGGTGATACCTTGATGGACCTTATAATACTTTCAAGTATACCTATGACATTAAGCTCAAGGCTTTAATTTTCACTAGTTAAGGATATGTGGCATGCACCTATGAACTTGAAACATTTCAACACATGCAAACCCAAAACATGTGGTCTCCATCTCATTTACCCAGAGACTGATAGATTGAAATTAATTTATGAAATATTAGGGATGTGTAAGAAGTACTATTGTGATGTGTGTCTCCCTCTAAAATGCATCTAGAATTATTGTTAAAAATGAGGCCCACTTCTTTGGCCAATGGCACACCTTTTATTTAAATAAAAACTCTCTTCTTTCCTGAGGAGCACCATGAAAACATGTGTCTTCAGTGGAAGGGATTGAAACTTTAATTTTGTAGCCTCAGTCACCTATGCACTTAGTCACTATGATTCCATGATGAACCCAAGAACTGGCTTCAAATTTGTGGCCACATTCTTTATTCTCTCCCAATAGGATACATATAATTATTGGACCATGGGGAATCACATAGGTTAAATTTGATGGTAACCCCTACCCATCAAGGATCATTTTATGATTATTTTTAACATAATGTTTGGGAAAGTGATAGAGATAAGACATGTATGGTAGAAGGACTACTAATGGTCGTATAAGACCATTAATGACATGACATTTTGAAATATTTCATCTTGTTCAAGGTAGATTGAGTTGGGACTAATGACATGGATTACAACACATGATATGGGGTAATTTCAAGATTTGGGAGTTGAAAAAGGTCACCATCAAATCCAAAATATTATAGATGAGAAAGAGCACTTGTGTATAGGTAGTCAGTGCATTTAAAGAGGTTGGAAAAAGTAAATTAGGCATTAAAATATATAAAATGAAGGAGAGGAACAATGTAAAAACATTATAGACTTTAGAAAATAAGAGTATTCTACTATATTCTCTCGATATACTCCCATAAAAAAATGAGACCCATATTTTGGTAAAACAAAGCAATCAAATAATGTAGATTACAAGTTTAGCAAGTTATTGATCCCAATCATAGGTGTGGATAAGGTGGAAATGGGGATTTGTCTATGTATTTAAAAAACCAAATTCAATTACCCAAATCCCTTTGAATTTGTGGAAATGGGTGAAGTTACTCTCTTTGCCCTATCAACACAACTAGGTGCATAAGTAGAAGTTCTTGCACTTTTAGTCATGGATAAAAGAAAGTTATTGATCCCATTCATAGATGTGGATAAGGTGGAAATGGGGATTTTTCTACATATTTAAAAAACCAAATTCAATTACCCAAATCCATTTGAATTTTTGGAAATGGGTGAAGTTACTCTCTTTGCCCTATCAACACAACTAGGTGCATAAGTAGGAGTTCTTGCACTTCAACATTTACTTTGGGGTTCTGATGTAGAGAAACTAATCAAGTTACCTACATTCAAGAAATTAGATGAGGTCATACATACCTTGTTAAGAAAATAAAACCAAGGAGCTATTCATTTGTCTAGAGATATCACCATTTGGATCAATGCAAAACCATGGTGAGATCCACAGGCCTCTTAAGTCATGAAAAATCCTTATTACCATATAAGTCCACCATACCACCAATTCATCCATATGTTCAGGATAAGTTACCCATTCAGGAAGGTACGTGAACCATAATTTACTCCACTAAGTAAATTACAATGCACATTCTAGTAGAGTGTATTACAAAGAGGTTTTAGTAGACAACAAAGTAGGCCAAGTAGGCAAAAAAAAGGATTAATTGACATTGTGATCACATGATACACAAGAATTAGAACTTCAATTGGCTCAAGTTTCTCACATCTGATCTTACCACTACTTTTGAATAGGTACTTCTAGGTATCTCACAATTTTTCCAATATCTTTTTTTGGTTTTTTTTGTTATGCTTCACCCAATAGAATTCCCCTCTAGGCCAAGTTAATGCTACTAGGAAATTTTAGCCTATTACTTCCCTTGTAGGCATCACTTGGAATAAGATAAGGTAATATTATGAGAAAATGAGGTGGTTTAACACATGGTGTCTTGAGGGTCCAAATTTGATCAAGTCACACCCTCAAATTCCATAGGATATCATGCAATATTTGGGGCAACATGCATCAATAACCAAGTTATATAATGGTATTCAAATCAAGTTATATAGGAATAAGGGAGCTCAATATGTATATTGATACACAAAAATCATAGTCATCATTAGGTGAGGCCTTCAATAACCATACTTAAATGTTTGGTATCTTTTGAAGAGCTAGCTAGAATAAGTAGTGCCCATCAAGTGAAGTCTAGGGGCATGATGAGACACAAGGATACACTTGTCCCTACAATTGAGTCATGAAATTTTTTCATGCACAAAGGTGTCATGGTTATCTAATATAAATCTTTAGAGTACTCACAATATTATATGGAAATAGATGATGTATATGTAATAGAAGGATCACGAAATACCACTATTTGAATGAGATCTATCGCACTTATTTCCACTTCCATGGAGACATCTTTAGATGTTTCATAGTTATCATTATCCAAGGTAATTAAAAGAGTAGATGCATTCCAAAAATCCATTTCACAAAAATCTTAAAACTTGGAACATATTATTTTCTGACTACACAAATAGAAAGTGGAAGCACAAAGTCAAATTGCTAAGGCTAGGAAACTTATCAATGCCTCTTGTCCTGCTCTAGTTATGTAAGTCCTTGGTGATGAAGTAATGTCTAAGGATAAAAAACTAACTACATTGTTGACTTAGCTAACAAAGGATTGGGTGAGTGCACATAAACTATGACCCTAAGGCAAAGCTATCCACACTACTATAGAAGTCATTTGTTAGCTTCTAGAGGAATATGTATAGGTCCTAAATACTACCACACATTAGGCTAAGTATATTGTGCAAGTAATGCTTGATTGGAGGAAACACCTTGAAAAATCCTTAGATTATGTTAAAATAGAGCTCACAATGGTAGATAAAGTTAAAGATATATAGAATGATCAAATGGATATTGGGGAAACATTGAGTGATGAATTTTAATAGTTTTTAGAAGCTAGGGATACCATGATGAAGAAGCTCCAGGTTTAGCAGAATGAGATAATGCACAACACATTTATGGTAATTCAAGCCCAAAAGACTACAAATAGGTTGAATGATAATGTGTTAGATATCATAGAATAAACTTGAACTATGTTAGGTTATGGATATTTAACCAACCTGGCCTTGCTCTGAATGCTTATGACTATGTTACAAAGTAATTTTTTTCCTTAAACTATAAAAATTGAACTATGCATTTACCTACTATGTAGGTTATGGCTACCCAGATTGCACATTTATATCCATATTTATCTTCTAAATTTTTTTTTGGAGCTCTTACATTGGAATGAACTTAGTTTCATCTATGATATGCACAATAGCTGGTTTAACCTATGAGAATTCATGCTTGAGCATTTTTCAAATATCAAGTACTTCTTATACCATGGTTAGAAAAACACATAGTGGCATCTTAATGACTATCAAATTGTAAATAAATGCATAGTTCAAGTTTTACAACTTAAGTTAGATATCCAGTTGAAGGTGTAACCTAGGTAGCCATAACCTACATATTAAGTAAATGCACAGTTCAAGTTTTATAGTTAAGAAAAAAATGATTTGTAACATAGTCATAAGCATTTAGAGTAGGGCTAGGTTGGTTGAATCTTCATAACCTAGATGACCACTTGGTTATTCTAGTCTATGGAAATTTCAAAGGGTGGTAGGCAAGTATGAAAAAATGGAAAACTTGAAGTGACTACTACCACTTTTGTGAAAGGATAATCTTTTCCAACTTTAGCCAAGATCAAAGTTCAAATTTTGTCTCGAGATGAAATAATAGTTTAATTCCATGAAAGTGTTAGATGTGGAGTAGGGACATGTGCACAAGGTATCATTTTTTCATCTATATGATCTTTTGTATGTCTTCAACCTTGTTATCCAAGTGATAGATATAAGAATGCCATGACTCTTATCTTTTCGTATGCTATAAAGTTGTAATGTGAAGAGATAGAGTTATGTAAAAAGCTATATATAGTTATCTAATGTAATGTACTACTATTTTGATGTGTGATAGACATTAATATACTATCTCTATTATTATTTTCCTAATATTCTCTTACCTATGCATAGTGTGCAGTGTTTACTCTATTTTGTTATAGCTTGTTCTATCTTGTATTATGTTGTTTATGATCCATAATTATTAACGCCAAGTTAGTTTATCTTTATACTTTTTGTAGTGTATAAAATTTAAAATTATGTAAATTCACTCATGATATTATGATTCTTTTCCACTTCCTAATATGTAATCTATACTTATAATTTTCATGTTTTAGAGAATTTCTAGGAAAATCTACTAACATTCCTTCAACATGCACATGATTAGAATTTTATTTCAAGGTATCTCTGAGGATATACTTGAAGGGATTTATAGTAATTTTGAGTGTATCCCAATGCATGTTTGTAAGGTATAATGTATCTCATAAGAGAGACTTTCAAACATGAATTTTTAGTATTTTCAATGGGTATCTTAGTAGATATATAAACTTATTATTATCTACACCTATCACAATGAAACACCCTACTCACATTTACATTGGAGATCATACTATGCATGGCAATCACACTTGAAATAAAGACTTTGAATGAATTGAGCTTCCTTTGATGACCTAGTTATGTTCTTAAGGATCAATGGAAGTTTTAAAAAATCTCAAAGAATACACCACTCAATCCATAGAGCATTTCTCATTCCATTCATGTACTATAAACCTTAAAACATCAAGATTCCATTTGCTCTCATCCTGTAACTTCTCTTGATTAAGGATTCCTTGTTTCCTTAAACTCACACATGCTAACCAGTGATAAGGGGTGAAGTGGGAAGACTATGAAGAGTCATAGAAGATTTATTAAACCACCAATTTCATTAACCAAATGAAGAATTCATTGAAGTCATTCAAAATTTGACCCTATGTAGATGCAGAAGGTAAATTTGACTACTTAGATTTTTAGCATTTATTTATAGAGTATAGGGGGATATGGAAGGTAATTATACCCCTTTCCTCTACCCAAGAGCTTATCCTTTAACTCTCTTCCTCCTGTATGAAATGACCAAGAAGCTATCTATTTATCTATCTAGAGTTGCCAAGGAGAATGATGGAGAGAAGGGATAGGTTTTGACTTATTTTTTCTTGTGAATCATGGATTCTATTATTTAGTGCCTATAATGAGTCCCCCATGAGATGTTTAACTTTTTATGACTCTACCTTGATTGCACATTTCAATACATGTCCTGAGAAAAACTATAAAATCTCATTTTTCTATACTTTTGTAGGTTTAAGATCTCAATAAATTATTCAGGGCTACAAGGAGTGAAATTATGAGTCAAAAACACTTTCAAACTAGGGGTTATGGATGAAGGGAGGTTGAAAGTTCACTTTTCAAGTGTGTGGTGACCTTTATGTGAATGAAAGATATTTGACGCTTTAAAGGACCCATTTTTGCATATAAGACCACCTTGTTATGTCTTGGAATGGTTATGAGACCTTTTAAAACTTCTCATTTCAATGTGACATGTTCTTCAAAGGCTTCTAACTACAAGGTTAAATCATATGACATATTTGAATGACATTTAATGACCTTATGAGTTAATTAGACACTAAAAAAAACTTGACTAATAGGATATAGAATATGACCTTAGGTACATCCTCCAATGACTCAAAATATATTATCATATGATGATTCCTCAAGAAACCCTTATGCATACAATGAAACCTTAAACAGTGTTAAAAGGCTTAAAAAGATGCTTTGAAGATCATGACATGATTTAGGAAGCCTCTTTTAAGCTTGAAGGCAATCTCATGAGAAAGTTTGGAAATATATGGGTTAATATTTGGACTGGGAGGCAAAATTATCAACATTCTTGGTAACTACAAGGGTTGACCTACCTGCTAGTTAAGAGAACCAACTATTTTATCCTTTGGGTAATAGATCTACACATTACTATCATGAGTTGAGATGATCACTCTTATTGGAATATAAAATAAATTTAACACTTATAGTATTTTAAGGATTGAAGTAGACTCCCACTCACATAAAACAAAGGAAAACACACAAAAAAAATAAAGAAACAAACACACCACAATTATGTTGATAAATAGTTATCATAAATAAGATAAATAATGTATTACAAATAACTAACTTGAACATGTCATCTCCCTCATGATTCAAAAGGTAAGTTTCTTGGATGCTTCACTCCATATAATGAAGAATGGGATGAGGCAAGCTACCTCTTGGACCTTGGTCTTATTGTCTTTATCTTCTCCTTGAATTCTACTCATCTTGTCATGCTCTCAAGTGATGTGAAAGCTAAAAACCAATCTCCTATGAAGACATATTCCTCTTGTACTTTAGGACCCACCTCATAATGTTCCTTATCTATAACCTTAGCTAATAGTAATTCATCTAATCATGCCTCTTGAATCTCCATAGCACCTTAGGTGGTATCATGCTTCTTATAATCCATTGAAAGCTCATGAATCTTGTCAAGAAGTTTTTCATATTCAATCCAAGCTTGATCATGCTCTTTAGTGAGTGTACCTTGACCAACCTATTCAATTTCATGCCCTTCAATTAGAAGTTTGACTTTATAGAGAAATTCAATACCTTTAATAGATCCAAGGTATTGATTCTTGTCATCATTTAGGTCCTCTTCTTCTCTAGGAGTTATAGACTTTCCAAAAACTTTAGATTTCTCAATGGAAACATGATACAACTACAAATTTATTCCCTTAAGATATGTCTCTGACTTACTAAGGACCATAAAAGCTTTCATCTTGCTTACTTTGGTGAGTGTCATATTTTTTAGGTTCTAAAAATTGGTGAAGGAGTTGGTGACCATTTTTAATATCATTAAACAAATCATTTTCAAGTGTAGTAGTCCCTTGGTGTGATATGTTTGGAAGTTTTTCCTTATTTCACTTAGTTAGATCATGATCTCCTTGCAAAACTATATAACCCTTCTCTAGGACTTCAAACAACTCTTGTATTTATCTTCCATATACTTTTGACTCATCTAGGTCTTCTTTTTATTCCATGGAATCTTGTGTGATAGTGTCATCATTAAAGATGGGAAAAATATTGGAGTCCACACATACTTCAAAGGTTACACCAAGATCTTCAAACCCATGTTCTACCATCTAATCAATATTTTCCTCTATGAAGCATGGGAGCTCTATTAGATCTAAAACCATATGGACTTATTCAAAAAAATCATGTATTTTTAGTATCTTCCTCTTCATCAAAACTATGTTCATGAGACTAAATTTCTTAATTTTAATCATAATTTGCAATCAAATAAGGGAGTTCATCTATATATCTTACTTCATCTTGGCCACTAGAAGCACTTTGAGTGCTATCTAAATGTACATCTACTATAGCTATCTCTTGAGCATCTTCATTGTGAACTTCTTGGGGCACACTTACAGCTACTACAAGATATTTCTTGATATGGACTACCACTTCACTAAGTTTATTTTTTTACAAATTTGGTTCTTCCACCTGAATGACAAAAATATCAACCATTTTGTATCTTAGGTACTTGGTCCAAGAAGGATGCCATGCATTACCTTAATCACCCTTTTCTGATAAATCCTTATTTTCATTTAGATTCTCTTCACTTGATATAAAAATAATAGGTCCTCCTTCAAACATGGAGATGATGGGAAGGAAAAAATGTCTAACTGGTGGAGTAGGAACATAAGGATTTATAAGCTACTCTTGAGTGATTTTAGGGGGTGAAGAGGCAATCTAAGAACTTGGGAACTTCCTAGGTTTGATACTCATAACCTATTTCTATTCTAACATTGACATCCATGGATAATTTGATCTTGAGGAAGAGGTGAGGAGCTATAAAAACATAGGAATTTTCTTATTCTAGCCTCTACAACATTCATCTCTTCTTGGTTTTAACTTGATATGGGAGGAGTGTCCCAATAAGGTGGACATATGATAGTGAGAGGATCATAGGACTAATTGCATTGATAATTTTACTTATTCAAAGCCAAAAACTCATTCTCAATTATTTAATTCATTCTTTTTATCTCACTCCACTCATTGGAGTAACTAGGTGTAGTTTGAAAAGGTGGTTGGGGAGGGAAGGATGGATAGTACTTATGATAACAAGGTTGCGAAGGAAGTTGATAGTAAGGTTGATCATGTGGATAACTAAAGTCATATATACGATAAGACTCATCATAAGTCTGATATGGATAAATATAGGACTGATATGTTTCATTGTGACATTGGTATGGGTCATGGTGCTACTGATAAGGATGTGTAGAACATGAATTCCTTCTATATCCAACCATCAAATAGCATGAGAAAAACAAATAACAAGGTAAATTATCAACATAAGTTGTTCTTACCCATGGATGAAGATATTGTGATGACCTTTAGAATGAACCCTTGAGTGTTAATCTACCACTATAATTCTTGAATCTTCTTGAGGTCACTAAATGTTGGGAGTAAGTGTTACAACCTCCTTGAATTTTGGTCTTACGAAGCATCCCATAAAATATTATCAGTCTAGATTACACCCTTGAGTCAAATTTGTTTTAGAGTTTCCTCATCCAACTGATATAATGGAATCACATATAGGAGTGGGTAGCCTATTGGGTGAGGTGAATCTCTAGTTTTGAGGCTAGCTTGAAAATGAAAAGGGATAGAAGGATGCATGAATCAAACTTAATATATGAGAGGTGATGCACTAATATGTTTGTCTCCTCTAATTGATCCTTAATAACACTAATGTATATAACATTATTTATTTCTAACACACTCTCTCTCCAAAATACATTTACACATCAATGTCTCACTTGGATTTTATTCTAGATTATTATGACCTGAGGATGATGAATGAGAGACATGATTTAAGACAGTATAATTCAATTTTAACTACAAGTACAATCACTAACACCTTCATATATCATGTAAGCTATATAAGATAATCCACTAGTACCTAGGTGAAGATAATAACTTACCAAGGGAGAATAATCAATCACTTATAAAAATCTAAGTAACATTAACACACTGGAATATAAACATAAAAGAGATTGAATTGATCTTCTATTATCTCAAAGTTGTAAATACAAATGGGCATCACTTTCACTTACCAAGTAGAGAGATACATATAATGGATATTGAATCCTAATTTATAAAAAAAATATGAGAGAAAGAGGGAAAATATAGCTCTAAATCTCATCAATGTTTTAATACACCTCCATTTTAAATTTCAAATAAAAAAGAACATCCATGAGGCACCACCTTTTAACCCCACTCAACACATTAATCATGCTTGGTTGGTGGTCTTCATGGATGTATGATGTATAATAGGTGTAATGGAATCTAATATAGTCCTATTTTGACCTCTTTATAGCATGGTCATGCTAAAATTGGTCAACCACCTCCTTCTAGTTGGCTTCCATGAAGCATTAAATAACATACCTCTCTCTTTTGCATGTTAACAAGGTCTAAAACTTCCCTATATTCCATAATGACCATGATATATGCATGCTTGGCCTAATTTAGTAGTTACAAGGATGTTGATGGTCCTCCATTTACTCTCTTATTAGCCCCATATTCCAAGAGACATCCTCTTTTGTTGACCAAATAGGCCTACTAGGTAATTAGGCCTAGTTACTTGGTACTAATCACTTGAATGTCGATGAATATTTAATAGACAATTGTGAATTGGTTAGTGAGCATGATTAATGAATAAATAATCATCTTACACTATGATTTATGCCTTTTAGATAGTGTAAACCCACTATTATTTCTCATATAGGTGAGTAGGTTATCTTTCATTAGCACCTCTAGACTGCTTCTTTAGTCTAGGCCTATAAAATAATTTCAAGGGGAAATGAGTGTAGTGTTTGGTATGAGAGGGTATAATACACTTCATCTCAACTTTCTAAATCATCTTAAAGTGTTCATATAGCTTTGCACCTTGAATTTACCATGGAAACTTGTAAAAAATAAGATGTTTACTACATCTATACATCTATCCAAATAAATTAATGGCATTACTAGGACCTTCTCAAAGTTTAAGATGTGTTTTAGGTGTTTTTCAATTCATTTCAATGCATTTTTATTCATTCACCTCAATTTTTCCTCCATTAGGTTCCTACCAAGGTTTAGGAAGGGTTTTAGATTCCTTTGTCTCATAAGGATTGTTTATAGAGAACATATACTCTCCATCCTTCCTAATACCAAAATATGGGAGTTGATAGACCCCTCAAACTCATAAAAAATCATTTTTCCACCATGAAACTTTTCAAGAAAGATATGAGCTTAAGTTGATGACCTCCAAACTCTTTCTAAAGGCAAAAAATAGGGTTTGATAAGACATCGAGTCTTAATGATGGTTCATAGAGTTAGGAGGTCTCATGAGGGAAAAAATTCTAGGAGTATATATTAAACAAACCTATCCACCTTTCAAAAAATCTTTAGGATCCCATGTAAAACCTTAATTAATTTATGAGTAAATGTTGGTGGTCTCTTGGGATCAAGTATGCATTCTATGACTACCCTACATTCTTAGTATATGTTTATAACTTGTAGGTCTTTTTACTCAACATATATTACTATGAAAATGGAGTATTAATACTTCCCAAGCATCTATCATTTTAATTCCATTCCATGCATCATCTTGATGGAGTTACGAGCTTCACAAGGCTACCTCTCATGCATGTAAGATTGTGTGTGAGAACAAGAGAAAGGATTTTTGGACAAAAAACTTTCAAAATGCATTTCGTGGTTAAAAAATCCTATAATCAGGTATAAATTATTCTATATCATGACCCTAAATAATCTCTAATGGTTATTCACCTTTCAAAAGGTCTGGCAACCTAATTCTCATAATTTGTGAATTTATAGACCATTAGGCCAGTTTGGCCCTAATGGCCTTGCTTGGAGTTTATCTCCAACTTATCAAGGATCCAATTCTTTTGTAAGATCCTATTAGGACTAATAATTCTTTTAATTATCTTCTAAAACAAATTTCCAATGCAATATTTCATGTTGCCTTCACACTTCTATCAAAAGACTTGAATCTATGTACTAGGCTTGTCGATGCATGGTCTAGGTTCCTTAAGTAGAAAACATTCATAATGCATTATATGATTAGTTTATCTTTTATTATAAGAAATCATAACTTTATATCATTTTATAAAATTCTTATCACTTTTAAAAACTTCAAACTCACATTAGGATACATATTTTTCTCATTTTGTCTAAATAGGCATGTATGCACTTGATTTAGGTCTGACACTTGTTAGTGCACAAGAATGATTGTCTTACTGAATACTCACCTACCTTATACCCTATAAAAATTTACACCTCTTTTTCCCATGGTTTATAAAGATATTTTGGACTTGTACCTCATCATTTCATACAAAACTCTCCTTTTTTACTTGAAGATGAAGACTTACAAGTTTGCAGACTTATAGGTCTACATTTTCATTATTTCAAGGCTTCAAAGGTACATGCCTTGATCACCTTGGAACTAAAAAATATTTTAGCCATATAATAAAAATATCCATTTCCTTTTATACCCACATACTTCTCTTATAGTGAACATTTTATCAAATGTCCATACACATATGTTTATTACCATTTAGCCCCTTAAGGCCTAATTGGGCTTTTTGCCTTTTGGATTGTATTTAATATCCCTGGTGAAACTCCATCAGGGTATTTTATCATTTTTAATTTATTTCATGTGTTTCTTCATCTCTCAAAACCTTGGGCTTCCATCAAAATGTGTTCATCTTTGATATAAGCATATAGATGATTAATTAGGTGTTTTGATTGAGTTTCTCATCTTTGAGTGGGTTAATCTTATTGATCCCACTCTCTCAATACTTTTTTATTATTAATTATCATTTGATTATTATAAGATTAAATAACTTAGTTTATTAGTCCTAATATTCAATACTTCACTTATTCAACTTGCCTAATTAGACCTATAGATGCTCAATTAGGGTCATGTCTTTTTAGGCTAAGAATTGTTTGTGAATATGAGGAACTAAGGAGCATGAATAAAATTCCATATAGTATGAACATGAAATTAATTTCATTTATGTTTTAATATAAACTTATTATTATCTACGTGTATCATATTAAAACACCCTTCTCGCACTTTCAATGGAGATCACATTATGCATGTTAATTAAACTTAAAAGTGGGACTTTGAAGGAATTGAGCTTATTTTTATGACCTAGTTATGTGTTAAAGGATCAAGGGAAGTTTAAATTAATATACAATAATCCACCACTCAATATACATAGAAATCCTCATTCCCTTCATGCACTACAAACCCTAAAACTTCAATAAGATATTTGCTCTCAACATACAACTACTCCTGAATAAGGTTTCATTTTTCCCTTGAAATCACACATGCCAAATATTGATAAGGAGTGGAGTGGAAGGAATATTAATAGTCATATAGGATGTATGAAACCACCACTTTCATTCACCAAGGTAAGAATTCATTGAAACTATTCAAAATTTGACCCTATGTAGATGTAGAAGGCAAATTTGACTTCTTGGATTCTTAGCATTTGTTCAGAGTATATGGGATGGATATGAGAAATATTATCATGATATAGAATATAATTATACCCCTTTCATTTTCCTAATATCTTAGCCTTCAACTCTCTTCCTCCTATAAGGACAGAGCAAGAACCTAACTGATTATCTATAGCTACCAAGGAGAAAGATAGAGAGAAGGGATAGGTTTTTGACTTATTTTTACTTGTGAATCATGGATTATATTATATTATGCCTAAAATTAGTCCCATATAATATGTCTAGCCCTATCTTACTCTAACTTGACTGCACCATTTTGTACATGTCCAGAGAACACCTACAAAACCTCATTTTTGCATTTTTTTAGGTTTAAGAGCTTGATAAACCATTAGGGGCTACAAAGAGAGAAATAAATAAATAAAAACACTTTAAAAATAGGTGGTATGTATTTATATAAGTTTAAATGTCAATTTTCAAGTGTTTGGTGACCTTTATGTGAATGAAAGATATTTGACCTTTGAAGGACCTCTTTTTGCTTGTAAGACCACTTTGTTATGACTTGGAATGGTTACGAGATCTTTGAAATCTCCTCATTTCAATGTGACACCTTATTCAAAGTCTTATAATTTCAAGGTTAACTCGTATAGCATATTTTAAGTACATTTGATTACTTTATGGGCTAATTAGAGATTGAAATATTCTTAACTAATAGGATTTATAATATGACCTTAGGTACCTCATCTAATGACTCACAAGATGTTATCATATGATGATTACTCAGTAAACCCCTCATGAATACAATGAAAACTTTAAAAATTATAAAAGGCCTTAGAAATACCATTTGAAAATCATGACAAGATTTAGGAAGCCTCATGCAAGCTTGAAGAAGGTCTCATGAGAAAGTTTAGAAATATAGGGGTTGATATTTGGCCTGAGAGGCCAAGTAATAAATAGTAATTATGTTTAAGATTTTATTTTTTTATCATTTTTGGTCTTGAGTCAATTTGAGGGGTATTTTTAAGTCCCGTAGGATGTATTGGATTTATTTAGAGTCATATTTGTGTGTCCATAGGTCTTTTTGACTTTCCTACCAAATTTAAAAATTTGAATTCACTAACTATGTTTAGAGTGGTATTTGGAGTCTAGGGTGATGTTCAAATGTGGGTGGTTATTGACAGTGGTACTATAATGTCATAATTAATTTGTTTAATGTGTCTCCATGTAAAATTCATGATCAAAAAGTAATGTGATTCAAGAAAAAGTGATTTGTAACTATCATCTACGTGGGGATTGGTAAGAAGTGGACATTATTTACATGTTTTAGAATGTATAAAGAATATAATGGATGTTGGAAATGAGGTGCATCATATAAGTAGAGGATTAGAATATATAACCTCAAAGGAGATAGAGGTATAAAGTTTTAAAATCTTGAGCAAAGAACATGACTTCATAAGAACCCTATCTGCCCTATTAATTATTTATAAGATTATTGAGATCAATGAATCAAATATCATTTTGAATGAGTATATTTGATTTATATAGATTATTGGAAGTTTAAATATATATATATTTTTAATCCTTGATTAAATCATGAATTTTAGTCTCTAACCTATTGATAAAGCATGGTTTAGACAAGAAGTGTGTACTCTATTTTGACATAGGCAAAATCATAAATGGAAGGCATCTTGTGAATTGAATTCAGTGTTTCCAATGAGAGCTGTTAAAGTAAGTGAATTAATTTTATATGATAAAATTATATTTTTATTAAAAAAATATGTAATTACTATTCGAACCTACATGTTATAAGTTTCAAAGATACAATCTTTGAGAAACTCTGTCAAGATAGTCTAGCACATAGAGAGTAGAGGTATTTGGATATAACACTTAAAGTATTTGAGAGATTATAATTGGGTATAATTTTTTTATTTAATTAATACTATATTTTTTAAATTCTCAAATTTCACTTTAGGTTTAATAATTAGTCAAAACCTCAATTATTTCACCCACAGTCCCAAGAGAGAGCAAGTCTAAGTTTACACAATCCACAAATTGGACTAGAAAAGTGTCAAAAGGATGATTAAGTTTTGTTTTATGTCATATATTTTGTATTCAAAAGGATAGGAAATTTTACTGATGTAATTAAGTTTTTGATACTCTTCCAAGGTAGGAAAGTGGATCTTGAGTGTTCTTTCATCATACACACTCCTAGTACATATATAGAAATTCTATAAATTTGTCCTTTGGGGATATTTAATGATTGATTATGGATTAATAACATTTTTGAGAGTTTTTAAAATTTTATAAAAACATCATCTAGGTGTTAAAATTTATTTATTTGGTCTAACATTCAATTTATCCCATTTTTATCCCTCTCCACCTTGTACAAGCTTATGCAAACAAAGACCTAGGGTTTAAAAATGAAACTTGAATAAATTTCTTTTTATCCATAAAAAAATTATAAAAATTTTGTATCCATGTTTTTTTTCATGTGTACTCTATGATTCAAGAGTATTTAGAGTGTTACAATGCAATACCATATAGTTCGTAGACTATGTGCTTGCATGCAGCCTAATGAGACCCATTTAAGAAGGAGGTTGAGTGATTTAATTAAATTCCCTTTAGATTTGAAACTTTAAACTTTAGTAAAATATATAAAAAATATAAAAGGTGTCTAAAACTATGTTTGGTTTGCATGGAAGATTTCCATATTTTTTGTACCATCTAGATTTGTTCTTTGACAAGGTTACTAGAGAAGGAGGCCTAAAGAAGGAAAGGATAGATTATGAAAGTGTTTTTGTTTTTAGAGTATATTATTGGATTATATATTTAAAGGGGTAATATTATGTAAATGAATTACCATATTCACCTTATTTTTAGAGTAATTTATAGATCCATGTTTTAAGCTTGTAGACCTAAGTACCTACATTTAGGAGAGACCCAAGTGTGAGAAAAGGCTAAATGAGGTTTTGATCAATGTGTACAAGGTAATGAGGATGGAGATTATATTAATATAATGTATAGGAACTTGAAGGGTGGTAGGTTTAAGAAGAGAGATAGAGGTTTAAGAGTAAAGAAGGTTTATGAGCTTAGCTATAACAAGATTGGTCAAGAATGTCAAAGAGAATGAACAAAATACCTATATTACACCTTCTAATATGACATTATCATAAAAAGTATAAATACTACCAAGATAACCTCATGATACTAATAGCAAAGTAGACCTATGATAAGAAATAAAATTTATATCCATAAAAAAAACATTACATGGGATTGGCACAACATGAAAATAATACATATAAAAGATAAATAAGGCATTAAAATTATCAATTAGATCCAAGGTAAAATATAATAAGGCTATTGGAATAATCCCTACATCAAACTTCCTAGACTAAGCCATAACTAGTCGAAGGTGCTCTTTGGTATTAGCTATAATCTTTTGTTAATAAATGTTATAGTAGTCTTAATAACATCAACCTTTAGTTGATTAATAATATTTATTTGTATCATATTCATTGGACATATTTACTATGTTTTTTAGTTCTATGTTATAAATCAACAAGTTGAAAGCATTTGTCCCTTGGCATTTATCCTTATTATAAGGCTGGTTATAAAGAATATATTTTCTTTGTTTACATATCCTCTTTCTTTCCTTACCCTTCCCTCTATTTATGGTTTCTTTTAATATTTCCATATTTATTTAGGTTCGTAGCCATTCCATCCAACCCAGTTTATCTAGGATCCATATCCATATCCGAACCATCCCAATTAACATTTACTTCACTCACTACCATTCCACCAATGGTCATTGCAAGACCCAATACATGTAACTCATGTCTTAGAGTGATGTCAAACTTCACAAAGATTAAAAAACATTAGATTTTACCTTAATATTATTCGTAGGTGTGCATACAACCCACATCAATAGATAGTTTTTCAGAGCACTTAAAATACAATGACAATAATGATGACATGTGATTTTCAAATCATTCATATGATAATTTATATATCTTCATATTAGTAGTAGGATCAATATGTGGAGTATCCATAGCCTAATTAGGAAAAATATATGAATTATTAGTTATTAGTGGATCATCATATTTAAATTTTATTTTAAATATAAGGTTTTGGTGAATTCCTCCTTGAAGAGGTTTAATCATATATTTATAGTATTCTTCTCTTCTATAAATGATTTATGAGGATGTTTTCTATTTTTATCTTATTTTTTAAAACATATTAGAGAGAGAATATATTTCCAGTTAAAATTATATAATGGTGTGAACTAATGAGATATCAAAATCTTAATTTTCCATAATATGTATGTATGTATATATGTATTAAGTATATTGAGTAATTTTAGCACATATATTTTTTAAATTAATATATATTGATTTTTTATTAAATTGAAACGAAATTAGATTTCCTAGTATCCTTTGATTTTTATTTATGTTTTATCTATTTAAATATTTTATAAATATAATTTAAATTTTAGTTTAAAATAAATGAATGTGAAAGATAAATAAATAGAAGATAAAATAAAACAAAAAATAAATTAATATAATCTATGAAACACGATGTATAATCTATAAAAAAAACCTTGATCGATTAATCACTTTTCAATTTGTTAAGCTAGAACATTATTATTGGAACTAAGTAGGTTTGGTTTTTCATATATAATATAGATTGGGGGTTTGAAAGATCCCCTTTTTATTTGTTAATCAAAAAAATATTTTTTACATGTTTTATAAGTTAATATCTTAATGGTTAACATGTTATATTGTTAATTATCTTGTGGGATTATCACTTGTGTATGTTTAAGTCATCTAGGATGACCTCCATAGACTGTCATTAACTTAATAACATTTCAGTCCTCATGTATTTTTTGTAAGGGGACAAACATCAAAAACAAATAACATGTTTTTATTTACAATGTATTTTTAAAAAAAATTCCCAAAGGAAGAAACAATCCTTGATGAAAACAACATTTACAAGCTTAACACAATGGATGATGTAATTGCATCATGTTTTGCATAAGGTGTAAGGAAAAGAAAGGCTTATTATATACTTTAAAAAAATAGGGGGAAAGCACTTTAATTTGTTTCATATTATTCCTAGAGACCATTAAAACATTTACTTGTACATCTTAGTGTCTTGTTCAATATATCACTATTAGTATACTCCCCCAGCACATCTTAAGAGCAATTCAATGGAAAAGAAACTTAAAATATGGCAATAGGGAAATAAAAATAAATTCAACCTCTAGATTAACTACCAAATCAATGCCTAGACTAGGAAAAATGGTACAAAAAACATGTCCTCTAAATTAATATAAATTCTTATTTAGAGAAGTAAGATAATTTGATATGTTAAATATTATGATTTTGAAACGTTAATCTTATTTCATTTAGTATTTTTTTAATTTTAATATTTTTTTTTAATTTTAAGGCTAGCATAATAAATTAATTTTATAAAAATATTTTAACCCTCTCCAAATTACATGGAATGTATTTAGTTAGAAATGCTAAAGAAAAAGGTGCTTAAGCTTTTTCTGAATGTGTGGTACAGAAACTAGAGAGAGATATACATATAGTATGTCCATACTTATTATGAAATCCATATTTTTTATCTATATTATGATTAATGTGACCCTAATTAGATAAAATTATTTCAAATAAATTTATATTACAAGATTTACAACAAAGTATAAATATAAATGTAAGAGCTAGTATAATGATAGAGTCGACCTAGTCAACTCTATAGGTCCTGGTTGGCATAGTAGGATAGGATGAATAATAGAGTTTACCTAGTCAACATAATAATAAATCAAGCCAAAAAAAGTAGTAAAAAAAAAAAAACATTTAACTATAAATTTACATTTAACTATATGTCCATATCTAAATGTCAACTTATACTTTAAGTTATATTTTATATTTATACTTTCAGGATGTTTGAGAGTGGTTTCAAACCTCTACGAGTTACAATGTAAATTTTATATTTTGGAGGGTTTTACTAGATTTTAGACTAATCCATATTTTACGATTTCATGATTTTAGACTTAGCCAAATTTTAAGATCATAGGATATCAAAGAGGCATAATAAGAGGTGAATGGATAGACACTCTAAATAATTTGGACTCAAAGTAGGAACAATACAAAGACACAAAAATTATGTGAAGCACCAGTGGTTTTCCAACCCCTTTCCATGTGTACTCTTTAAATCATGAACTTAGAGATATTAAAACTTGATAGGTTCTTAGAAGAGAGAAAGTGTTAGTAAGTACTATAGTTAATAAAAATATTGTGTGTATACATATGCCCCACTCAAAGCTCATCATGTGTCATGTGAGTGTAACATGGGATGATGATTCAAAAAAGAACATAGAAACACATAAAACTAAGCTAACTAAAAATGAAATACTAAAATGAATGTTCAAATGAAATGAAAGTAAATGAAAGCTCCATATACATACTTTGACTTACCTTTCTATTGAATGACTATGAAATCATTCTAATATTGATCATGTAGGGCATAATACTTGCATTTGAGAGACCCTAGGGATATAATAATAATGATATAAACAATACATACATATGCAGGATGGTTAAAGTAGCAATGAGTAACTATCAAAAATGATTAATTATATAGAAAAATTGGAAATTTATAAAATTGTTAAGGCTAGGTTATAATCAAAATATCATGCATGTAAATGATAAAATGATGGTGAAAAATGAATGTAAAACCCACTAAATCACATTAGGAGGCATATAAAAAATAAATGAACAAAAATAAATTAAATTTAGAACATACTAAATCCTATTGGAAAGCATGTAAAACATTACAAGTAAATGAAATATTGTGCAAGAAAACTCTAACAAAGATATGTGAGAAAGTTAAAATTAACCCCATTAAGATAAGCATGCCAAATCAAACATAAAGAAAGCATAAATGACTAAAAATGATAATGCAAATCAAAACATAAGAGAAGCATGACAAAAAAAACATAAAGAATAACATCTAAGCTTGTAAAATGTCTTATTTAAGATAAATGAAGTCTACAAAAACCAAACAAAGACATGATAGATAAATTAATACAAAGATTAAAAAAATATTAAAACTCAAACTTAATGATTTTTATAAAATGATATGTAATAAAAAACATTTGACATGACTAAAATTAAAATGAGATGGTATGTAAAATACATGGTGAAGGGATGTTTGTGAGGAAGACCTGGTCCTGTCTATGGTCTTATAATGTAACTCACAAACTATAAACCAAGAGGCATAATAAGGAAGATGTTATCAAGTATGTGATCAACTAAAATAAATATCCAAAAATGGGATAGTGTGAATAATGTGATGTAAATATGGAATGTGAGGCACTACATGGGTGATCTAAACATCCTTAACAAGAATAAGACACACTAGACAAGTGAGAAAGGCTAAGAACTATCGACAACAAGAATTTAGGACACTCTGACTAATGAACACAAAGATTGGGATAATAAATTAAGTACATAAATCATTTCATAAATTCTATATTCATGAAAAATAAAATGTACCTACCTTCCCACAACATGTTCCCCATTCCTCTGGACACCTTACAAAGTCATCAGTATGTTGTGAAGACTAGATACTTGTATGAGAAAGTAGGTGACACTATAAGTATATGATATAATGAGTCATCCTACCCTATTCTACTTTCCTACTATACCCCAATAGACCTTAGCTCTATCATGAGCCTGGCTATGGAGGTTGAGCTTCGACTAGCATAAGAGTTGTTCCAAATATATATAATGTTTTTTGGTGTGATTTGAATTTTAAGATTATTTTTTATTTTTATATATTAAATATATGTATGTATGTGTGTATACCATTGAATTTTTTTTCTTTTATGATTTATATTTTAACTCTTTTGGATTTTTCTATTCTTTCTCTAAATGGATTTAGATAACCAATTATGAGTGAAGTAGGTGATGAAACACAATAGAGACTATGCTTTGTCCCTAGAAAAAAGGACCTAAAGACCAATGTGTCTAAATAATCATACACTTACCCATAAATAAGTGTGAAATCTCAAAACTAACCCATGTGTGCATAAAATTAAATGGAATAAGGTCAAAATGGGGATCATGAGAGATCCATACATGAAATAAGTGATACAATGGTGAATATGTTCATATCTGATCTCAAGGAGCTAATATAGTATTATGAAAGGGATGGAGCTATGTTATGATATTCATGTCCCTAAAAACCGTACTAAATTACAAAGGATCTAGCACAAGTACTTATGAAATTAGCAGTCATCCCAAAATAAGTGGGAAAGTAAATAGTCATCCCAAAATAGGGGAAAAGTAAATGATCATCCAACAAAGGGGCAAGTAAATAAGGGTCAAATAATCTTAAAGCTACTAAGGAAAATAATGGAATAAAGAGTTAAAATGATACCTAATAACCAAAAAGAAACTAAAGGACAAGTTTCATAAATCTAAATAACCAAAAAGGAAACAATGGTGATAGTAAAGTATGTTTGTGAGGAATCCCTAGTCTTATCTGAAGTATTACAATGCAACACACAAACTATAAAGTGAAATAAAACCGAAGGAAATAATGGTGTACATAAAATTAAACTAAATGAAATAAAGTGCACAAAAATAAAGAAACATGAGACAAAAATAACAATTAAAATCTACGTTAATCTTATATCAAAGGTGAGCATGTGAGAATGAACAACATAATGCTAACATGTGTAGTTGGAGATAGATAATTTTGTTAATATGCTAGATTTCAAGGATGTTTAAATTCACATAAGATGTGTAAGAGAGGTATGAATACGTATATAAGGTAAAAGAGGACCATTTATGATGCACTTTGGGGTACACATTTTAACTAGGTGCTCTTTCTGTTCATGTGACCTAAAAGGTTGAGGTTTGACTAATGCAACCACCCATTTCAAGTTATTAATTTTACTTATAATTTAATTATTTTTGTAGGAAGAAATATTAAATATGATTTGGACAACATTAGTGGATGAGGTGGAGGTATGGGGCAACTATCGTTGATCATTAGGTAAGAATGATGTTGATGTGATTGTGATTTTGTAGGTTAGATTTGAGAGGCTTAAATAAAATCTTGATAAAGTTGTTAACTTAAGTGTATCGAGATTGAATTATGGACAATGAAAGGAAGAAAGAATAAATTGATGAATATTATGACAAGCCTCATGAGAATTACCTATCATATCATGCAACCAAAAAACTTATTAGGATTGTACCATTTTAGAAGAGGTTTGGAAGGATCAAAACTTAAAGGAGAGTGGGTTCGGTTAATTATTTTTTAATTAGATGCTCCATTTTTATGTTAGGGAGGATTATATAAATCAATGCTATGATAAAATGAATGGTAAGGTTACAAAGTAATTATTTGAGGTGATTCAAATTGTTTTATAAGAAATTATTGCCTTTTTGCTTGATCTAAGGTTTCTTCTAAAGTTTTAAGGGAAAGGATCCAAAATTTATATTGAAGAGGATATTTAAGAGTGGTATAAAATAGTTTTAAAAGAGTATCATCATTCATGTTATGGTCAACTTTATGAGATATAGACTTCCATCATTTGAGGAAAGTGTGAAAAAATTCTTTATGAATTTGTTTAGCATTGATAAAATGGCTAAGGCAATTTGTAGGAAGTTTAGTATGTTCAAATTACTTCACTAGATCATTGCCTAAATCCTCCAGTTATGAAATGGAATGTTTAGGAAGTTGGTTATACCCAAGTGCATCAGTAACAAAGGTTTTGGCTAGGAGTTCGATGGTATCAAAGGTGTATGTTTGGACCCAAAATATATAGAGATTATAAAAATATTTAAGAAAGATAGTGCGGTATTTAGTTTCATCATATGTAATAGTATGAGAAATGTTTCCAATATATATGGATGAAATAAATGGAGATAAAGGTTCATTTTGAAACTATTGAAGAATTTTATTATGCACATGGAGTTGAAGGATGATGTTCCCATTAAAATCTCTAAGAGGAAGGATAAAATTTTGATTGGGTTGAGGCATGATGACTTGAGGTGGTTGAATAGTCATTTTTAAGATATAAAATTGTATTTAAATTGTTTGGGAAGTGTTATTTTTTTGTAAAACATTCATTTATTGAATCATTTTATAAAGAATTGGAGTTGTATAAATGGGAGGAGTAATCTTTTTAATGGTAGGAATGTTAATGTTGGTAGGAGGAAAATTCACTATATTGGTAGTAGGGGATGGATTGTTCGGTGGAATATACCCAAAATTAGTAGTAGGATGAGGAATAGGGTGAGTAAACCTACACAATATTACATTGGGTAGTAATTGGTTTAGGATTAAGAAGAAATGAAGGAATGCATTGAATAGTTTCATCTGAAGTAATAATAAAAGTGAATTTTTAATCTAAATTATTAATTATGAAATATTCTTGACTAATTGAAAGCTAAAAAAAACATATTTATGAATTTAATAGTTTATTAAACGAGTTCAACCACCTAATGAACTAGGTCAGCCACCTACTAGATTGTATCTAAAATAGAGGTAAAAATAAACAAAGTCAGCCACCTATTGAACTATGTCTAAAAATAAAGACAAAAAAAATTAAGTTGGTGACCTACTAAACTATGTTAGTGACCTAACAAAGTATGTCGACCAGGACCTACAGAGTTAACTAAGGTGATTTAATTGATTTTGTGGAATAAAAATAGTAAGAAAATTATAATAGATCAGATAAGTCCTATGGAGTCTGCCAAGTTGATCTAGTTGAATTATGAGAAGAAAATTAGTAGTTTTGAAAAAAAAGGTTAGAAAAAACTATGTCAACCGTCTTGACTTAGTTATATTCTATAAAAATCCAAAATAAACTATGTCAACTAGCTCAACCTAGTTGATTGTGTAAATAATTTTAGAAAAACTAAAAAAAAATTACAAAAATAGAATATAATTTTAAAGTATTGATTGATTTTACTGATAAATAGAAATGAAAAACTTAGATAATTAACAAAATTAAATTACTAATTTGGTAAGAGTGAATGTGGAAGATGGAACAAGATTTACCAATTTGATCTATTAGTTTTCCCTGAGAATGTTAAATCACCTACGCATAAAAAATATAACTAAGTTGACCAACTTGACTTAGTTGAAAACCTACAACCAAAAAATAGAAATAAGTTGACTAAATTGAATTATTTGAAAATATGCACATGGAGAGACAAACTAAGTTCATAGGATCAACAAAGTTTGAAAACATGTGCATAGAATGTTAAACTAGGTTGATAGGTTTGATCCAATTGATTGTAAATAAAAATTAAAAATATGTAAGGGTTAGATTCATGTCGGGTTGAAAAAATGTATGAAAGTGAAAATATATAGTTTTATAACTTATTCTAATTAATAATATTCAATCTTGAAGAAGTTAATCAACTAACAAGTATTCTTGGGGATACATTTAAATTGGGTCATGACCAATAATGGATCTGCTAAACCTACACTAAGTATCTCTTATCACACTCTGGCAAAGGAGATATTTATATGGAATCTAGGAAAATGCCATATTTTTATAACCCTATATATGTCTTTATGATTGCAAATAATATTAATCAATCTGATTTACTAAACAACTATGCAAACTAATCTAGCAAATGCATATGCAAGCTAATATAGTGCTCACTAAATCTTGTAGCATAAATGGGTGAGATAATACAAATACAAAGACACATATATCTATAAAATATATATTATATAAGTAATGAGATATTCAAATCAATATATATTAACTCTATGATATCTACTTACCAAAATATGAAGGGCTTATGATTATAATTACCTTTGTTAAAGTGAATCCTTTATGCATAAATCTCTCCTTTGGCCAATGGTACTTTGCAAGAGGTATTTATGGGCTTGTAAGGATCACAAGTATAAATTATATCTAGGATTCAAGACCTATCCTATAAATCTAAGACTTTCACAATACAAGTGCTAATCATTCAAGGGAAAAAATGTAAGTAATGAAAACTCCTATTGATTATATAAGCATATTTATGAGCATTAATGATGTACAATTAATTGATCCTCTATTTAGAAATGAAGTCAAGGGTGTATTTATATTAAATAATTGACCTTAAACCCTTCCTAAAATATATCCAATATTTCTATATGGGTTGACCCTATTAGGCATGAAATAAATACATTAAGCCTTTTCAAACTAGGTCAATTGGACCGATAAAGTTTTGTAATGTGTTCTAAATTCATAATAGGGTCATAATATTTGATTTAATTCATTTTTATAGACCTATACAAAATATTATAATGATATATTTATCCTAATATAATTTTTAGGTCTTGGCTAATATAGCAGGATAAGATGATTAATAGAGTCGATAAGGTCGACATAGTAGGAAAATAGGCCAAAATAAGTAGTATAAATATAAAATAAACATATAAGTTGACATTTAAAAATGGAAATGTATTTTATTATATTTTAATTTATATTTTATATTTATAATTTTAGGATTATTTGGGGTGGTTTCATACCTCTAGAAGATACAAATCAAATTACAGATTTTGGAGGGTCCTACTGGATTTTAAACAGTCGTATTTCAAGGTTTCAGGGTTTTAGACTCAACCATATTTAAGGATTTTAGGATTTAAAAGTTGTCCATATTTAATGATTTTAGGATATTAGGGAGGAATCATAAGAAGTGAATGGATAGACACTCTAAATAAGTTAGAATAAAAGTGGGAATGATACAATGCAACAATAAAATAATGAAGCACCAATGGTCTGCCAACTCCTTTCTTGGTGCACCCTTTAAGACATGCACTCAGAGAGATTGAACCCTGATAGGTTCCTTCAAGAGACAAATTTTTATTAAGTATTAAAATAAATAAAAATATTGTGTGTATATAAGAAGGATAATAATCTATATTTTGCACTATTTTGATATAGATATAGACTTTTATGTGTGCCTAGACAATATAGTCATCCTTAGGTTTCTCACTTCAAATGTTGTGTTTTGAGTTTTAATATTCACTCTTTACATATTTTTATTATTAATATTTGATACAAATAAATGCACATGCTAATATTTTAGACCTTTATGATATTTATCATTCCTAAAAACATTCAAGACAAAAAAGACAAAAATAAGTTTTTTTAGAATGTATTATTCACATTCCACACATCCATATAACCAACAAGCTAGCCAAATTTGTGGTACAAGTCACATAATATATCAAAACAAACTCACATGAGTAAATGAAATGGATTTAAATGTTCAAGTGGCTATAGGGTCACTATGTGATCCACAATCACTCTAATCAACCTAGAAACTCTTTAAAAGCCTAAAAACATATATGCAGACATAGAAGGGTCCATGACCCTAAGGCATAAATTGAAAATTAAACTATAATTATTTGGTTTTGAGAATCTAGTATCTCAATTTTTCTGTCCTAAATCTTAACAAGGTTCAAATGGGACAACAAGTGATTATGGTTAATCATAGGGCTTGGTTCACACATTAAGTCACAACTTAAATCCATTTTCAAGTTGACTTACATTTATGTAAAATTATTAACATAAGTACCTAATATTATTTATCTAAATTCAAAAATGGTATAAAATATATTTTAATATCTCACTGAGGATGGAAATGTAGATGATATTTTGTGATTATGTAGCATCTCAAGCTTGTACACTTGAAAAACTCAAACCTTGGTTATTCCTCTTAGTTTTACACATGCCTTGCTTCTACAAACCTTACATCTACTCTATCTTGTTCCCTTTGGATTATCTCTTAGTCTAAATAGCCTCATATTAATGACACAAATATCATATCTACCCATGATGCTTAAAATTTATTTTTCTTATACCTCTATAAGTTTTGAGCTTGTGCTTACTCTCATTCTACATAAACACTAATGTATGGGATAAATAGTAATGTTGATGTTAAATTCCTACTCTAACTCAAATTATCGATGCCCTAAATTCATCTAATTTTCATAATTAAATTTTTACAATAGTCATTGTAAGAGATTTAATGTGAGTTATTACTTGATAAGATTGGTATAAATATAATCAACCCTCATTCATTTCTCACCTAGTAATCACACTAAAAAATCACTTAAAGAGTACTCAAGTTACCAAAATCTTTTCTCAAAAAAATCACTCAAGCTACTAAAAGCTTTCCTATTCCACCCTATTTTGATATTAGTCAAAAGAATAAGCCAACTACAAATTTGAATTACTAAAGGAGCAGTCATAAGGTCATATTTTCCAAGTTACAAGCTGGGTCACTATTGAACATGTTTTAAACACATTGCATGATTCACACACAATCTAACACATAGGGGAGAAATACATGAGTTTGAGGCCCTCTTCTATAGTATTAGATATGTAGTCAATTCCCTTTGATAGTGGGGTCATTATGGGTCAGCATGACACCATATTCCAACTAAACCATTTTTCCCCAAGGTCACATTGAAGATGGAAAACTAATTTTTTTCCATTTCACCAAGAGTGATATTCCATGACCCAAATTTGAATGTAATAGAGTGAAGGTAAATATGAACCTAGAAGCATCTAGGTTGTTATATCTTATTTCAATCGATGTTTCATACAGGACACTAGCATTGAACCCAAACAGTAGCATCAACTCAACCATCCTAGGATGATGTAATTATCTAAGAGCCAAATGTATTATATCTAAAATCTAAAAACTATTCCAAGCCTATCTTCCTACCTACTTTTATATTATACCAAATATAGATTTGTATTAGTATCAAAACTAGATAATTACTCTCTTTATGTCATTTTTATATCTATCATAGTTTTACTTTCCACTTATAACTTATCTCAGTTTAATAAATTTAACATATGGTACATATGAGTTTAACATATTAATTAGTATATTGTAGATATGATATTCACCCTTATGCCATATAATTTCTATATTATTAACCCTGTAGAATACCACAATCCAAATTAGGGTTAAATTTTTTGGTAAACCTGATCTTTGAACATCAAAACCTCGGTCACTTAGGGTTTTTTTATTTTTTTCTAATTGTTGTACTATGTTTTAAATTTTTAACTTTTCATTTATGAAGCAATGGAAAATGAAAAATTGATTCTAAATTGAGGATCAAGAAGCATTTGTTGCTCATCTCAATAATATCAAGTTACAAGAGATCAAATAAGAAAACAAGATAAAACCAAGGCTGCCTCACCTAATAATGGTGAATCCTTAGAAGGTACTATAACTCAACCCACATTACAACTCAATAAAGCTAATATGGTCATGATATATGTGTTTCAACCTTTGTTCCATAAAACTACTATTGATACATATATAATGAACTTACCCATTATTTCAACACAAATACCAATTTCAATGCCTATTACAACTCAAAAAAAAATTCCATCCCTGGTGGTGACTACTCATATTGCTAATCAAAATCCCACTACCCCTAGAATTAAATCACTACTTCAAGCATAAATACCTTGCAATATAAGATTAAAAACATTGATCAAATGGATTCAAAGGCTTCACATGCTATATATTTTCATGATGTGTTGCATAACCATATTTCACTTGAGAACTCTTTACAACCTTTGCCAACTAAATTTATTGCACCTAAGTTCGTATTTTATGATGGTAAGGGTGATCTTGAACAACATCTTTGAACCTTGTATGTGGTAATCCTTAATTATGATTCCAATGATAAAATTTTATCCAAATTATTTATAAGGAGCCTCAAGGACTATGCTTTGAGGTGGTTTTATGACTTATCTCTTCAATATATGAAAGCATTCAAACCTCTTACAGATCAATTTTTGGCACATGTTTTTATTAACATTGCTGAAAATGTTTCCTATGCTCAAATTATAAAGATCAAACAAGGAACCAATGAACCAATCAATGAATATGTCTTGAGATATAGGATAATGCTAGTCAAAATAACCAATCTTATGGTAGATAAAGACTTATAAGACATATTCAAGCAATGTTTACTTGTTACTTTACATGAGTCCATTATTTTTAAGAAGTTTCAATCTATTGATGACTTATGCCATGTTGTATGAGACTATTAAATGAAATTTATGTCATCGAATAAGCTCAAGTATGTAGAAAACACACAAAATTCATCTACATCTAGTACAAAATTTATGATTAAACCAAATTATAAGGTAAAACCTCATATGCCTAAAAAGGAAACAAACACTATAGCTTAAAATAATTACACAACATCCTAATCAGATTATCTTATCTAATACACCAAGGTTTTAGTTTACACATTTACCTAAGCCTCTTGCTTCATTACTCCTATGTTTACTAGAGGGTCATTTTATATCTCTCCCTCCTAATATACAGAATGATGTAAATAGACCTCTACCCAAAGGAAAGGATATGATGCAAATGTTTATTATGAATATAACCAAGGCCATAGGCATTCTATGAATAGATGTTTTACCTTGAAGAATAAGATATAGGACCTCATCAATGACCAATAAATTACATTTGATGATGCTCCAAAGGAATCAAGTTCACAACCTTGTGATCACCATAAACAAAAAATATTTAAATTTTTTTTACAAGACCATTATAAGAAGGAACCAAAAATCCAAATGGTATATAATGCACATCCTCTTCCATATTACTATGGATACCCACTAGATGTGGTTATTGGTACTTACACATGACATATACCTCATATGGTTCAAAATCATACCATTTATTTTGATGATAGTGAAATTAAGGATGATGACTCTGATCTTCATTCTCTATTCATTTGATCATACCTTGATAAACACTCAATAACTAGTGATATTATTGACAATGGTTTCAAGTGAAAATGTTTGAACCATGACATTACTTAATAAATTTTTCATCATAATTTACCCCTATCTACTAGATCAATCTAAGCATTCAATGGGACCTATTATAATGTTATTGGCGAGATTGATCTACCTTTATAGGTTGATCTTGCATATGTATAATTTCTCAATTATACCTTAAATAGGTGTCTTTGGAATGTTTTTGGGATGAATTTAGATACATACTCTTTGATCAATAATTTATATAGTACATAGATGTGTTAAGTACATTCATGCCAATCAAGCAATTTTAGTTTCTAGTATTCCATATGAGCATCCTCTTGAACATGATAAATTCATACCCAGGTAATTAATTATCAAGCCTATTAAGGATAATACATCATAAAAGGTTAAGAAATAATCAATCCCCTTTCTTAAGTGGGTATTACTTGAGAAACATTTACATTAGAGAAAGATAGTGAGTTCCCTAATATCCTCATCTTCTATGCAACATATTCAAATATCTAGAGCACGTAAACATGTTCATAATATTACTATTATAAATAAATAATAGAGTACATAGATATTTCTTCCAATAACCCTTATTACATTTATTTTTACTTAAATACCATAGAGTCCTATTATACATACATCAAGTATCATAGATCTTATAGTGACAAATATTTCACCTATACATGCTCCTTAGGAGTACCATTAGTTTCTTTCACCCGATTATAAGTTGGGAGATACCTATGATCAAAATTTTGATGAGATAATAAGATAATATTCTCTCTTCCAAAAACATATACCAAAAAATTTAAAAACATTCAAAAATTAAAAAACATTTTTGGCACCTACATAGTCTATTTGATCCTTGGCATTGATGTGTTAGTTCCTTGTTGACGTCTATCATAAAACTTACTCCTACATAAACATATACATGATAAACTTACATGTTTTGGGATTTACATCTACTCATGTTGGTAGGTGATTGGGGGCATAAATCATCTACAATATTGATACACATATGTTTTATGATTTGATATTCACTCTACATTGTCATGTTTGAGCTTACATATATACTTATAAATTCCTTATCCATGCCTATATATTGTATATGGTGTTTTATATGTTATTTACTTGAAATTTTTTTCTAACACATTTTATCCATTATTCATTATGACATGTTTATGTTGGTCCCTTATGCTTTTCCTTTGTACACTTCCTTGAGTGTTTTACCTTCTTATTGCCTTGATTTTTTGATCATTTGATTATGCTCTATTATATATGGAACCTATCCATATATTTACTTTTTTCGATATTTTAATATGACATTTATTGATTTATAGTATTTTTATATATAATTCTTTGCTTTTTGGACATTTGACTAAGTCATGTCCATTCAATTTTGTAGACTTGAACATGCCCCTTGTTTGTGATCTTTGGACCATTATGAATTTATTTTGAGTGATATTATGTGTGTGCTTGTTGAGATTTTAATATTACTATATAGACATTACGATGATATTTATCATGCATATTAGGTGTATATGTGATCATATTATCTCTATGCACTTTAATGATACATTTACCTAGACATATTTCCTTCTATATGATACATGGTTACATTCACATATTTTATAGTTGACTTACCCTTTTTACGTGAGTAAATTTTTAGGTACTAGTTTTACTTCACCTAAAATGGTGGGACATATTACTGGGGGAATGCTTATGAAGCATTTTCTCCACACTTTTCACAGTTCTCAGATTTAGTGGGGGCATGTCATATTTACATGGCTTCCACAAATTCATAGTTTTGAAATAATGGTAAGGGCATGATTTGGAAGTATTTTCTCCACATTGAACTAATATTTAGTAATTATAATAGTTTTTATATTAAATGGGGTCATGTCACATGGACATGGCTTCCACATATTCACAATTTTAAGATTATAGTGGAGGCATGCTTTGGAAGCATGTTCTCCACATTCATTCAATACTCAATACTTATACCAGTTTATAAATTTAATGGGGGAATGTCATATGGACATGGATTCCACAAATTAATAGTTTTTATATTTAGTAGGGGTATAATTTGGAAGCATGATATCCATACTCATTTATTATGGTACTTATATTGATTCACAGATCCAGTGGGGGCACACTTTAGAAGCATGTTCTCCACACCTACTCAATTTACAATATCTCTAATTTATAGTGGGAAAATGTTTTAGAAACATGTCATCCACATTTTTACTTATATTAATTTCATATTTCTCCATATATAGTGTAGGCATAATTTAGAAACATGTCCTCCACATTTACACAATTATTTGAATTGGCTAAATCACAGAGTTATATGATTCAGATTCATAGTTGTGGTAGAATTATATACATGCTACCATTTTTATAGATATTAGAGGTTTGTAAATGATGTCTCAAAGATGACCAAGGATGTTGATGAGGTGTCATGTATGCCATAGTGATAATGATAAAGTATGGTTCAATGTGCTTATGTGTTCTTACATAGTTCTTTAGTCTTTGACTTGGATATGTAGATGATGGATGTTATTGATGGTATGGTCATGTTTCAAACACCCTATGGGATGTTTAAAGTTTTTGAAGTACTTGAGGAATTGAAAAGAATTAATCAGAGCAACCATATGAGTGTCGAGGTTCAAGTAATCATCTTGATAGATAAAGCTAAGTGAGTAGATTGATGATGTTAGAATCCACAAATGTGAAGGTTTAAAGAGAATATTGATATATAGATGGATTCCCATATGAAATTATATCATTTGGTTCAAGTTTAGTTCATGAGGTACTAGTACATGAATGACAAAGAAGTTGTGTTTGATAGCTTGGAGAGTATATGGCATATGTGTAGATTAGTAAGGATAAAGAAGAGTTTATGATGCATCCATAAATGTCTTGGTGAAGTTATGATGTATCATTTGATAATTTGGGAAGATAAACATGTATATTATAGCTTAAGATAATTCAAACTATCATTTCACATCATGAAGATATGAATGAACCATCAAGTTTGTGCATTTAGTGAATGCACTTAGAAAGTCAATAGTGGTAAAAGGTTTTCATGGAGATGTTATCTATAGTTCCAATAAGGTGCCATAAATATTTGGAATCTTGAAGTTTTTTCTAGATAAATTTATAAACCTTCAAATTTTTTCATATAGAAAGTTATTTATCATAGACCATCAAGTTTAATTGCATTGAAATCTAGGGTCAACTAGTCAGAATAGATATAATGGTGAGCGTTCATCATCCAGATTATGATCTAATAGCATGAATGAAGCCAATATGTCAAAGGTTCTTAAGCTTTAATATGATAGTGAAATTTGTCTCAATAATTATATTTTGATAGAAGATCAACAACACATAGGTGTTCATGTAGATGGAGATTGTTGTGTGGTTGGAGTCAAATAGTCAATACTTAGAAGGCACACAAGGGTGCCAAGTGCCTTAATTGTAGAAGTGTATATCAATGGTGAGAATTAAAAATTTAAATATAATATCCTTTCAAGGATATCAAAGGATTACATTTGATAAATTTTATATGGGACATGAGATAAAGACATGTGTCTATTATGTTTGTATTACATAGTGACCATTGGTATTTGAATTTAATAAAGGAAAAACCAGTGCTCAATATTTTACTAATATATTTTGATCTCAGATGAATTTAAAGGTGATGAAAAAATGAAAGTTGAATAAGACCTTAATTCACATCTAGATAAGTTTATTATAAGATTTGAATATTTTCATAGTCAAATATATTGATTTTTAAAGTTGACTATGTGTTTAACCATGGTTTGTAAGTGATCCAAGAAGGATATTTGAGTTGTTCTTGATAGTGTCTTGATATTTCAAGATGAAATAACTATTACAGAGTTTTTTATATTCCATTAGTACCATCCATGTGGATTATTAATGTTTTATGAATCCATATTTAGTATGAACAAAGGCTTAGAATTTGGTTGTGTTTACTGAATTTATTGATAGTTTGAGTGACCATCTAGCAGAGGTAAGTTGAAGGTGTTCTGAGTAGAGTTGAATAGTAAATTGAGTATGGAGATGTTGTATAAGTATATAAGTATTATTATAATGTATTTTTTGTAATGACATGCTCCTGATTAGATATAGAGACTTAAAATAGTATAGCTATATTTTGACTCTGTGTGACCAGCTTGAGTGGTCATTTTGAGAGAGTTGATGTTAATGCTTAGAGACTATGTTGGAATGTTTAAGGAACATGGAGGTGTTTCATATGTAATAAAGGTTCCATATATGTTATCTAATCATATGTCTATGTGAAATATTTTAGTTTTTACTTCAAAAGTTTGAGACTATGTTTTTTGTGTTTGAAGGCCTAAAGAGTGAGGAGACCTAATTGGTAGGTTCAAGTGTTGAGTTGGTGTTATAGGTGGCATGGACCCATGAGGGAGTTATCAAATGTATATTTTAGATATTTTTTATGTGTTAAAATAATTGGTATAATTTAAAAGTAACCCAAGGAATTGAAGTTGTAATGTATGGATGAGTAGGGATAATTATTTTAGGTCTCACCAAGACCTAATGGTGGTTTGGGGTAAATGAGGTGATGGTCAACCTAAGGAGTGTGGGGTTATTAAATTTAAAATTTATGAATACCTATTTCAAATTTATAACAAATATAGTAAGCATCTTGGCCAACCAATATGGGTTATATGAGTGTATGTCACAAATACTAGGCATATTTACCTTATTTAGACTAGTGTTGAGAAAGCATGGAGCCAAGTGAAGGAGAGAAATGTTTAAAGAGAAGGTAAAAGTCATTGAGGACCAAAAAATAGTTAATAAGATCAGTCATACTTGTTTGATCAAGGTGATGAAGGTGAAAACATAGGTCATTAGATGTAATGAGCCTAGAAGAGGTAAATTGAGTGAGTAAGCCCTAGAGGATGATTGAGTGAGTGCGCTTAGTGGATGGATTGAAGAGTAAATCAGGTTAAGGATTGTTTGAATGATATATAGGTCATGTTTCTAATGTTTTTATATATTTATTATAGGTTTTATGATTGTGTATGTGCTAATAATTGAAGAGTTATCCAAAAGGGTGTTTTGGATGCATTGTTTATCTGTGCAAGTTTGTGAGAGTGTAAAGGGGAAAGAGAATAAATAAGAGAAGTTCATCATTAGGAATAGAATAAATTAGATCAGAGGTGGAGATTAGATCAAGGTAGTTGGTTTAGTGCCTAGTTTCCTATTATGTTGGTTCCTCCTTGTGGGACGGGTGTCTCACTAAATTAAGGGATGGGTGTTCTTTGATCAGTTGGTGCTAGTCTAAATGTTGAATCTTGTCTTTATAGGATTGTAGCCCATATTGTAGTGTTTAGTGGGTTTTATTACCCAAGAGGGTTTCCCACATATATTAGGTTTTATGTGCTTTATCTTTCTATATCTTCTTTATTCTTTGAAATGGTTAATTTGTATGTATTATGATTGTATATGCTTAATGTTTAAGAGTTGGGTATTGAATTAGATTATTTGGCATCACTGATTCACCCCCCTAAGTGATTGTACCTATAAAAATTGGTATCATAGAAAGACCATATTTTCAATTTTAACCACTTGAAGGTGATCCAAGGTACAATATAGTTAAGCAATTAAAGAAAGAGAATCAAGAGTTGAAGGCTCAAGTAGAGGTTACTTATGCATGTCTAAAATCGAGTGAAGAAAAGTTCAATTAGTTCAAGGCACTCTTTGAGAAGTGTTAGGAATATATAATGTATAAAAATAATAATGAAATAAAGACATAATTAAAATATATAAAAAACAATAGAATAGAGACACATATTTAACCTGGTTTACCCAATATGGGTTACATCCACATAGAAACTGCTAGTCCTTCTTCTTATTCAGTCCAACAGATGAAGGGAAGAAACTTGTAATACATCCATTACAATATCTTCTTCACTCTCACACACTATTTTTCCTGATTATAATATCCTCATAGTAGAGGAGGATTACAAATTAGGGCAAAAATATGTTAACTTTATTTATACCATTAGATCTAAAACCTAATAGTAAATTATCCAAATTAACTATGTAATTACAATATTTTATAATGTATTTTCACAAAATTTTGCTTTGAGGGAATTGCCCTTGAACCCCCACTAGGGGGGATCAAAAATAGTTCATCATCCCCCTTGGACCCCCATGGTGACCATAGTGGGGGGGCATTGCCCCCCACACCCCCTCGTCAAGAACTGGGAATTAAAATATGATTAGGCTCCACTATCCAACAAGAAGCATAGAGGTAAGATGAGCGATTATGATCAAGAAGAAGCTTAGAATAAGATCATGGCCTCAAGCTTTAAGGCTATTAAGGATGAGTGCATCAAACTCAATAAGGATATAGAATCCTTCAAAACAAGATCAAGATCAAAAAATGATAAAAATAAGATCAACATTCTTGAGGATCAATTAAGGGTTACAAAGACAAATCTGAGTTCAAAAGAGGAAGAATGCAAACATCTCGAGACTTAATTAGAAGAGACAAATGCCAATTGAAGTACAAAGTAAGGTGAGCATGATGAGATGAAGTCCAATATTGATTATATAAATATTATTGAATAGCAAACATGTATATTAAAGGATGAAATGACTAAAGAAGCTAAGAGGGATAAGGATGCCATCTAAGATCTTAGAATTTAGTTAGAGGTTATAGGTTCAAGTATGAGAGATAAAAAGGATGGGAGTATTAAATTGAATACCAAGCTATATGCATTGAAGGATGAGCATGATAATTTTTTTTTCAAGGTAAACAAAGTAGAGAAAGATAAATATAGGTCAGCTCAAGACAAGAAGGATGCAAGCACCAAGTGCAACATGAGAATACCTATCAGACAACCAAATGCTATAAGGTATGAAAGTACATTTCATGGTCACTACTTTTCATGTAATCTCTTTGGTCATAAGGAAATAAAATATAGAAGGAAGATCAGCTAGTTAGCTAGAGGTATGAATAATGTAGTCTTATATAATTATCATGACAAGGGACATATTGCTATATTATTCCCTAAAATAGATGGAAAAATGTTAAACCAAGTATGGAGACCTAAGAAAGTCAAGCTTGAGCATAATAAACCTAAGAGACAAGATGTTATTTATTTTAGTTGCCATCAAGTTGGTCATATTGCAAGATATTGTATAAGCAAGCTCTCAAGTCATAAGAAGGTGCATGGACATCCTGGTATGCTCAATAAAGGTCAATCCTTGGTATGGAATCCTAAGGAAGTGAAGACCAAGAAAACTAATTCAATTGACTGAAAGATCAAGGTGGATTGTCTATTAAATCAAAATAGGAATCATATATGAATAAGGTTCAGGAATGCCAAGAAAATGTGTCATATATCTAGATAGAAAAGGAGAATCAAAAGTTAGTTCAAGTAAAGCTCAAGAAAAAGACCAAAGTTCTATTTAAGGCTAGTTTTGAGGTATGTATGGATCCAAGAGAACATCCTAATATTATTGAGAAATTTTTATGAAAAGAACATCAGTTGTTAATGCATATTGATGAGGTTAGTTCTTTAGATGAAAATGTATGTCATGAATCTTTTTTGTCTCCATATGTTTTCAATGTTATCTTAGAAGAAAAGGAGAATATTATAGTGGATGAACATATTGCTTCTCTTAAGCCTACGAAGAAGAAGAAATATCAATATCAGATGACCAAGATGGAGAAGGAATATGACGAGTTGTGGGAAACTCATAGTTTCACATTGTTCTAGGAATTTATGGTTTAGGGTGTCTCTCTCTAGGCTTTAAGGAGACATATGTCAGCAAAAGGAAGCATAGTGGATGCTACTTGAGTTTTGGATGATTTATCAAGACAAGAAAGGTCATGAGAAGATGTGCTTGGTTAAGGGGGATAAATAATTTCATAATTTTGCTTTAGATGTTGTGGTGAATTGTGTGTTCCAAGAGTATTCAAGGACTTTAGTCCTAAAGGTGAGTTCTTGTCAATTTTTTATGTATGGATTAGTTGGTCAAATGTTGAAGAATGAAGGAAATTTTGTTATGGAGTGTTAATAAGATTAGAACAAGTGTAATCCATGAGGTTTCATGTATTTTTTTGTTTGAAAGAGTCAGTGATGGTCATTTATTAAGTTTGACCATTTTTGTTAGTGCTCACTACCTAGTGAGTGTCAATCTTGCAAATTTGATGATTTTGAGGTCTTAGAAGATAAAAGAGAGTTAAGATCAGTTGAGTTTGGTTTTTAAAAGTGGATGATGTGGATTGGTGATGTCATAATGTTGTCATGATCAATTTTTGGTGTTTTGGCATGTTGATTATTGTATGTGCAAGGTTCAGAGGTTGGGTATAGCGATTTATAGGTGTCATTTGAAGAATTTAATTTTTTCAAGGTGTCTTACTATGATATAAAGGTGTGTTTACATAATTCAATTATGTTATAAGTAGTTTTAAGTTTTGAAGGTCTTTTGTGTGAAATTGGAGAATTTGGTTTGCTCTCGAGTTTCCTAGTTTGTGATTAAGGGTATGCAGGTCAAAAAACCATGATAGAGAAAGTATGGGTTTAAAAAGGAATCTAATCTCAAATTTTGGTCCATAAGTGTGTATTGATGACATGTAGGTGTGGGAATATTTTTAGAGATGTGCATTGAACAAAAGGTGGTGTGTTGACCAAGTTTCTCTTATAAGCCTAGTGTTTTCGCTAATGTTGGAAAAATGGTTTTCCTAATTATTTAAGATATGAGTATGCTTAATAATTTTAAATGGATAAATGGGTGCTCAAAAATTATTTCATAGTCTTTTATATGTGCATGGTTGGTTTCATAGATGAGGATTTGTGTAAATGGAGGGTTAATTAGCTAGTAGGTTTGTGAAAGAAGTATGTTTTAGAGGAAGATATGAGTGTTGATTTTTAGCATGCATAAGGGTACATATGATAATTCTATAGATATGAAATTTCAATCCATGAGAATTAATACATAAAAATTTATAGACTCTACAAGGCCTGGGTAGGGCTATAAGGCCTCTAAGTAAGGCTAGTATGAAGAAGTGGACTTTTTGGTTTTTTTCTCAAAAAAACTTAGGGAGAGTTACTCTTAATGTTTTCAAGGTAATTTCATGAAATTTTTGATGTTTATATATGTTTTATCTTCATAAAAGCTATGTATGATCAAAGAAGAGCGTAGTCATGGAGCATGTTTGAGAAGCTCAAGGTAAGAAAAGGTATGAATAATGTTAGGGAAAGTATATATCATATATTAGAGGTGGTCCTTTCTTATTATTTTTCCTTGAAGTATTTTTAGGTATTCAAGATCAAATGTTGAGCCCACTTTGTCATTGTGTTAAAGGGGGAGAAAGTGCTTGAAGAGAGAGACAGAATCTGAGCATAAGCTTTTTATTGGTGTTTAACATAAATGAAAAAGGGAGAGCTTATTGGAATTTTTAAAATTATGTCTTCAAGATGACCAAGGATGTTGATTAAGTGTCATATGTGCTAGAATGGCAATGACAAAGTGTGTTTCAATGTGCTTCAGTGTACTTGCATAGTTCTTAAGTGTTTGACTTAGATAGGTAGATGGTGGATGTTATTAATTATATGGTCATGTTTTAGAGACCCTATGGGGTATTTTTAGTGCAAAAATTTCTTGTTTAAGTGAAATTAATTCATTAGATTAGTCATATGAGTGTCTAGCTTCAAGTAGTCATCTTGACAGATAAAGCTAAGTGAGCAAATTGATGACATCAATAGTCAAATGTGTGAAAGTTTCAAGATTAGCTTGATATATGGATGGATTATCCTATGAGAGGATATCATGTGGTCCAAATTTTAGGTCATAAGTGTATGAAATCATAAATTCATCATGTCTATGAATTAATCCTATATTGGATAAGATAGATCACACCTATACTTCCAAATGGGACACACTTGTTAAGCAGGAGCATGACCAATATGGGGATTTGATAGAACCAATTAGGGGATCACTTGTATCACTTGTCACAACACATCATGTTAAGAAGGGTTCTAAATCCTATAGTCTAATGCAATCACACAAAAACCCTAATGGAGTCATAAGGTTTTAAATGTCCACTCTACTCTAATAGTAAGAAAGAAAAAATTAATGTAATACACACCAAATCTTGTGGAATAAAGTGGGGGTTAGAAACTATAAAACAAATAACTAAAATAAACATGTATTAGAAGACATATAGTCACATCAATGTATATTAAATCCTAAATACATGGAGAGAAGAAGATAAACACATTATTATCTACTCTTACAAAGGAGAAATAAAGTTAGGAATACTTACCTTTGAAGATGAACCTATCGATCCTCAATCTCCACCTTGGCCAAGGTGCTTCACAAGAGATTGTTATGGTATGTAAGGATAACCAAGATAAATAAGCTATAGGCTACACAACCTATTTAATCATCCAAAAGACTTCTACACAAGATAATATCTATATCTCCATAGAAATTTTGGAACCCTATGCTTTATTCCTCAAGTACAATGGTTAATAAGTAGATGTTCACTTGCACTTCTTCACTTATAATTCTTCTCTTATGAAATGGTGGGAAATGAACTTGTATATATAAGTGGATCTTTCCCTAAACACTTCCAAGAATGTTGGCTATATAGGGTTTACCTAGTAGATCTAGTGTTTTTTTAAGGATAATTTACTAAGTTTTTGCTAGGTCATCCAAAAGGATACCAAACCAAGAAAGTAAATAATACCCCTAAATTGTATTAGGTTGACCCACTCGACCCAGTACAACTGATATTCAAAATGGGTGTTAAGACAAGAAAATGATGATTGAAAAGAGGAAAAGATTAGAGGAAGTAGGATTGAGAAGAATAATATTAGGGTTAATGGTTTTAGGAGACATGTATGTAGATGGAAAGTGGTAAAAGGAACAACAATCTTACGAAGTACTGATGGTCTAACCACCCTTTTCCTAGTGAACCCATTAAGGCATATACTCAAATATATTGAGACTCAATAGGTTCCTAAAAGTTACAAAGTATTATTAATTAATAAAAGTTTGAAAATATTATGTTTATACATATGCCCCATTCAAAGCTCATCATGTGTCACATCAGTGCAACATGGGATGGTGCTTCGAGATAAAACATGATAACACACAATGTTGATGCTAAGTAAAGTGAAATAAGAAGAAAATAAGATAAATGAAAGGATAAAATTGAAGAACACATACATTTAACTTACCTTAGTACCATAGATAAAGAAGTAGATTGTAAGTAAGTATGAAGGTGTCCAATATAGAGAATACTAGATGAACCTATAGAAGTTAGTTCAAAAAATAGCCAAAAATTGAAATTTTTAGGAAATAGGCATATGATAGTGGAAAATAATCTCTATGTCATCATGAATCTAATATATTTTATGGTTTACAAAATGGATGAGTAGAAACAAAGATAAAAGCAAAACAACAAATTTACAAGACAACAATTGAAAGACTTGCATTTTGAAAAATTGTTTAAAATAGGGGAAAAGACAAGTCATTTTTTATTTTGACTTGTGAGAGGAGAAAAAGAGCTCTAAAGAGAAAATAAGCTAGGATGGTGAGGAGATGACATGCTAGATAGGGAGATGCTCCAAAGGCAGTAGCAGGTGCACTATAGGTAAGCAACTAAGAATCTCAAACTGGTTTTTGAAATTTGTATTGAATTAAGTTAATTTTTAATATTTTGAATTTTAAGAATTTATATATATTAAAATGAAGCAAAATCAGATTCTAGGGCTATAAAATAGGAATATGGGAAATGGGTTTGAAGGATTTAGGCAAAAACTAACAAAATTTCACTTTTAAAAAAAATACAAGGGGTCAACTAGCAAAAAGCACTGGGTCAACCTAGTCAACCTAGTAGGATAGAAAATATGCAGAATCCACAATGCTGACCTAGTAGGTATGGTTCAACCCTATACATTCTACAAGTTGAAGGCCTTGTTTGGAGTTTCCAAGTAGTCCAAAGGTCCAAAATGGAAGCTCAACACTAGGGAGGGGAAGATAAGGGGGTCAATTTAGATTTTTGAGTCAACCAAGATAAAATATAGGAAAATTTTGGTCAAACTAGTTTGACTAAAGAGATAGAAAGATATGGAAAAGCATGGAAAAGGCTAAATGAGGGTTAGAATGGCCTAAAATGACCAAATAAGGTCAATAAGGATAGAGAAGGATAAATATGAATAAAATAAGGTAATGTAGGCCTATTTTTTCTTTAAAAATGTAAAAATAATGTATTTTGACTATACATGACATGAAGGAATTGATACATCCTTTGTTTTTTCTTAGTTGTAGAGATGATAGATATTTTGGTGACTTGTGGATGTGACATGGTTACCATATTTATTATATAGGCTATCAAATAGAGATAGGCTAGACTAGGATCCATAAGTCTAGGCAAGATAACAAAGATGTGTTGGATCCCCCTTAGTGCTGACTTGTTAGTCATGTTCCTTAGTTATTTGGAATGATTGACTAGCACCTTTAGATGGGAGGTGGATGTGGATATAGTAGAGGTGGATATCATTCTAGAGGATGTCCATGCCATTTTGGGGCCACCTATAGTAGGATTATAAGTGACTATAGGGATACTAGATAGTCTAGACGAAAGGAGAGCCTTAGCCATGTAGGTTATAAGCTCAAAGGTGATACTACCAAGAATGAGAGTGAGTATGTTTTATGTCTATACATCACAAATTATAAATATCTAGAATGCTATGATAGACCTTATGATACAATGGGCATTATGTCACAAGTCAAATGGCAAGGTACCACTATTCGTGGTAGCCTTGAGTAGGATTATATTGGAGGAGTGAGTGTTATATGACCTAGGCTCAATCATTTGGGTCCAAATAGTACATGATATGTATGATATGCTAGTCAGAGGGTAGAGAATCATGGGGCTAATCATATTGCTGATAGCTTGGATCTATGAGAGATTTCTTATGTATTGGTCAGCTGGGTTTCCCCATGTGATCAATGATAGATTACCTTTGGTGTAGAGATGGAGGGTGGAATATGTAGTGTAGGTCTTTCCCCATGGGTTATTGTTTTAGTCTATGAGATGTTCAGACATCATGTGGAATCCATACAAGCACATAATAGTTGCATGGGTGATTTGGGACATAGTTGCACTAATGATAGAGAGGATAGAGGTGGTTGAACACTACTTCTAGTGGAGAGAGCCACATTTGATGGATTATGAATTTTATATAACAAATGAAATGATATACAATACCCTAGTTATATGGCTAGGTTCCATCCTATCTATCTCACGGCCTAGCCACACTACATGCTGAGGCCTCAATCTGACACCTCTAAATAGTATACTATAAGGATGTCATCTGATATCTCATCCCCTATACCTATCCCTATAGGTGTGTTGTCTACATATTTGACTCTAGTGGTTGAGTCTAGATATCTAACATCTATGCTACTATAGTTAGATGTGAAAATCTCTCATCTTCCAAGGCCTACGATACCTGTAGCTCCCATATGCCCATTGTTATTAGTGGATGCATCTTCTCCTTCTACACAAGTATTTGTTGTATAAAATTCATGATATATATATATATATATATATAATTCATTTTGGTATATTTATTTTTGGATGTGTATGTTGTCATTATGGTTGATTATAGTTGTTCATTATGGTTGAGGCTATGGATTTTTAGGATATTTTTTTTCTAGCACATGTATTTATCTTTGTTTTATGTGCTATAGTAAATGTATAAGATGTGGTTTCTTTTCTAGCATTATAAAAAACACATGCATGGTTAAAAATAAACAGGCAAAAGGACTTGGAAATATATAATCAATCAAGAAAATGTACCACACAATATTTCAAGGTGGGAAATGTGTAATACAAAAAATGACTAAGTATAAAGAACCAAGAAATGGAAAAACAAGACGGTAAAAATGAATTTGTTTTTTAAAATAATGTGAAAAAGTTTTGCACTAAATAAAAAAAAAGTAAAATTATATTAAATATCACGTTGGGAAGTATGAAAAACAAAGTATAAAATGGAAGGTATGTAAAAGGGTGAAAATGGTATTAAAAACAAATTAATTAAGTCAATCAATCATACTAAATCATGATGGGAAGTATAAAAGAGGAATAAAATTATAAAAGATTAATCTTAAATTGGTCATACTAATTTAAGATGGGAAGTATGAAAAATTCAAGAAAATGGTTGAAATCTTACACACACTTGGAACATAAGAAGATAAAAAGATAAAATAAAAATGAAGTAAGCATAAATCATACTAAATATCAAGATGGGAAGCATGTAAAATGACATGTAACTTCACAATCAATCACATTTTATCTCAAGTTTGACAAATGTAATTGGGATGGTGACTTGGGTATTGGAAAATTTTGTGAGGAGGGTCGGGTCCTGTCCATGGTCTTACACTGTAACTCAACAAAGAGAACACCATTAAGGTGGAATAAATATGAAAATTGGGTAATCAAAGATGTGGGTAATAGGAAATATAAGATGGTAATTTGTGAGGATGGTTGGGTTATATCCATGGTCTTAAAAAAAATATCAGGAATGAAATACCAAGGGGAGTGATTAGTACACCAAACAAGTTCTCAAGAGGAAATATAATGGATATATAAGGAGTGAAAAAGGGAGTGTAACAATCAAGACATAGGTGTCTTATGAGAAGAGCTTAGGAGGTAAGAGGCATATTAAGGACACAAGAAGACACTAAGTGACTAGTGGTTGTCTATATACAAAGGAAACCTGCTTGCTATAGACACAAAGGGTTATAGGAAAATAGGTGTGCTAGTAAGATAAATGAATGAAGGTAGATTGGTACAAGAAAATAAAATGGACCTACCTTTTCATGACATTCTCCCCAATCTTTGGGACCCTTTATAGAGCCATCGGTCTACTAGAATATTTGGGTACTTGCATGAGAAAGTAGGTAGCACTAAAATATTTTTTTATTATCCTCTTCTAATCTACTAGCCTACCACACCCCAAAGGACCTCAAATCTACCTTGAGGCCAACTTTGGAGTTTGAGATTTGACTAGAAGAAGGAGATGTGCTTTGAATCACATCTTTTAGTATGATTAGACTTTTAATAATATTTTTGCCTTTTGATATCATTACCTTTTGCTTAAATTATTTGGCTTTTAAATTACTTTTGAAGGCTTTTGAATATTCCTCCTCCATATAAATTTGGAATGACCAATCATGAGAGATATGTTGATATACACAAATGAGCTATAGGCTAAGGCTAAAGGAAGCTAATTAACCAAAGACAAAGATTGACTAGGGCACTTAAGCTTGATAATGAACTAACATAGGATCTAAATTTTCAACCATGTAAATGCGTAGTTTACAAAAAAGAGAAGAAGGTAAAAAGGAGATGTAAAGTGGACTAGTGAAAGGAGATAGTAATGAGATTGATTTTTTTCTAATTGATCACATGGTATAGAGAGATAATAACCAAGGAGAACATGGTAGGTATAACTAAATCACCATGAAAATTTATCTATGAAAAATAAAGATAAGAAATAAAAACAATCATAAAGATACAAGGAAGAGAGTTTTGAGAAAAACTCTAGGAAAAATGGAAGGGAAAGCTATGATAAAACAAAATACAATCATATGCAAAAATATAAAAGATAAGCAAGATATAGTACAAGTAAGAAATCATGATATAAGATAAGTAGAAATTTAACACAATGTCAAATGATATAACAAATATAAATAATATTGTAGCACATGTCCAATCCAAATATAAATGTGAAATCACCATGCATGTGCTCATATATACTAGTAAATTTGTCTATACACATTATCCAATACATTAGATAGGTCTATATGAATTTGTAGTCAAAATTCTACTAAGGTTTCATCAATCTTTAATGAATACTTGGAAAATACTTTTTTTCTAATCTCCTTAAATTAAAAAGTAGGAATTCTCAAAGGATTGTGTTGAGGAGGAAAATTAGGCAAAGGATGGCTAGGAGAATGTGTGGAAATAGGATGTACAAGAGAAGAAGGAATCACCGATGGATAAGAATCTATAAGTGAAGGACTCAATGGTGGAGAAGATTCCACAGGTGAGGGACTCATGGGTGGAGAGGGATCCATGGGTGAGAAAAGGTCCATAGGTGAAGGGATCATAGGTAGAGGCACAAAAAGTGGTGAAGGGACCATAGGAAGTGATGGAACCACTGTGGGTGGAACCATGGGAGAAGAAGGAACCTTCTTGTGGGAACAACCTGTGGGAGGAGTGGTAGAAGGTCCAGGAATGGATATAAGATGATCTTTGAGATGTTATTATAGGATATGATAATAATTAGTATGATAGGTGCCACATAGATGTCATAGAAAATATACCTTACCATACTTGGGTAAATATTCATGAAGTAGCTTCAAGGGAGGTATGTCTTTGTATGATGATGGGGAAGAAGGACATAAGGTATCAAGATATTATCCCAACTTGTGACAATGGGTGCAAGAATGGTTATCTATCCCATGGAAGCAAAATATACGCTTTTAAATTATTTTATTAGAATCACTCATGGAAGGAGGTAAAATAATAGTGGAAGAAGTTGGAGAACACTCATCAGCCCATTTGGTGGGAAAAGGAGCAATCTTAGGCAAGGGAAGTTAACCATCACCAAGAGAAGGTGATGATGAGGAAGGAATGGAACTAGGCTTAACAAAAGGAGAAATATCATTGGAAGCAAGAGTAGACTTAGAAATTTTAGGATCAAGAATAAGATTAAGTATAACAAGCTTGGGAAGAGGCTCAACTATATCAGGCTCTACTAAGGGAGAGGTAAGATCTATAGAGGGTTTATGGATGGTTGTAATAACCTCAAGGGTAAACTAATGATGGGAGTCAAGGAACCTAGAGAAAAAATAATTCCCAATCATAGCATAATCTATGAGCATAGTTCTTCATGGTTTATTTGAAACTAGAGGTGTTGGAACCATCTCTACCCTATGATAAATGGTAAAAATGCAAAAATCAAGAACTATGAGTGAAGTAAAATGATGAGATTCATGAAAAGACTCAATTAAAGAATGATAACAAATAATCTTAGCATCATGGTCTTGTATAAGATCAAATAAAAATAGATTATCTAAGGAATAACCATCATCATAATATAGGGTATGAAGATCATTGACATAGGTAGGAATGACATTTTCATCTAATGAAGCATGGTGAATAGAATGCCTAGTCTTAGTCAAGACTATGGGAATGTCATTGCAAGGAGGTTTACGAGAATGAGGCTACAAAGAATCAAGAAACTATGAGATGAGATGAGGTGAGAGATCAAAATTTTTGATCTTTAAGTTAATCTGATAAGGCTCATCATCATAAAAATCTAAAAGGATACGAATAATGTTAAAAATGAGTTCAATATGCCCATTATAACCATGGGTTGAGTTAATAGGAAAGTTGAGACATTGAGACTCATGAAATGGAATGCTTGGTAAAGGCTCAAGAGTATAAATTTTGAAGACACCATGATCTTGGAATTGTTCAACTTTTAAGGGTCAGCATCACCTTAAATCCTTAAATGGTTCCATTGTGAGGGAATTTAATGCATTGGTAGGTAAAAGAATCAATAACTCTCATGCAGTGAGTCCACGACCTACCAAGCATGATATTATATGAAAGGGGAAAGTTAAATATCATCACCTTCACATGAATGATGATAGGTTGGATGGTAATGGGAAGCCACACACAACTTACAGGAGGCATTTACCTTCAATCATATCCTTGGCATGTGTTGTGTGTAGACTTAAAAGTTAATTCAAAACACCCAAGAGTCTTAATAAATTTGAGAGAAGTGACACATGTTCTATAACCCTCATTAATCAAGGAATGCTTGAATTGGATATCACCTATTTGGATGTTAATAGATAAAGGAGGAACAATCGCATGAAGTAGAATCTCATCAAGAATCATAGAGAATATGATAAATTTTAGAGAAAGAGAATTGTCAAAAATATCATCAATGTTTATAGACATCTCTTCGCATTGTTGTAAAATACTATCTTTTGAACTAGATAAAGCTACCTCCTATCTTGCAAGGGGAGGAAAAGGGACATTCATCTTGACTAAGAGTTGAATAAGGTGGTTTATATGATGTGGGGAAGTCCTCATTAGTTTAAGAAATGGAATTTGGGATGAGATATTAGTGAGTTATGCAATGGCATCCCACTCATCATAGCCCATATGAAGGTTGTTAGATATAGGTGTGTAATGGTTAAGAAGGTCCTTGGATGGAGAAGCTGAATTACATTGGAATTTTTATTGGTAAGAAGAATAAGAAGGTTTAGAACAAGGTGGTAAATCATGTTGATATGATGAACTAATTGGTTCAAGTTGATTTTGAGAATTGGAAGTAAAAGTGTTAGTATAATCTTGATTATCATTAGCATTAGAAGATGATGGAAGAGTGGTAAAAATAGAATGGGATGTGTTATCCAAGGGAGAATCATAAATTGGATCATCAAAAGTGATAAGATCTTCTTACCCAAACTCATTAAAATGAGTTGGAGAAGAATCCTAGTTAACTTGATATGTTTTATGAGAAGGAGTGTGGATAGGTTGAGAATCAATGAAAGCCACCACCCTTCATATATTAGTCATTCTTACCACAGTCTCTTCTAAAGTTGGTTCAATAAGACTTTATACATTATTGGTGGAAGGGGTGGGCTTGTACTCATTATCTTAGGTATTTTGATGATTAGGTAAAGAATCCTTATAGATAGCCAAATGAGTGTTTGCTTGATTCAAGGCTTAAGTTTTGTCATTTGATTTATAGTATTGAAAGCAATATCATAGGCGAATTAATGCTTATAGATAATGGAATCATGATCAAAATTAGGTCCAAGAAGAAAATCCATAGCTAAATTACAAAGATGCCAACAAGTTTCATGATAAAGACCCTAACTAGCATGAAACCAACAAATTTTTTTAGGATAATACTAGGATTTCATAGGATGAGTAGGGTCAAACTCTCATGGAAGAGGCCTGGGTAGATGCTTAAGCAATTAAATCAAGGATAAAGGCTTGTGAACATTGATGTTATTGGGTGAAGATAAATGAGGATTAGTAGATTGTTGAGAAGGAGTTGGTTCTGAATAAGGATTAAGAAAGATAGTTTGAACATTGTGAATGGTGTCATAAGAATCAGTAACACTATCATTGATGATATTACAATTTTTATTCTTAAGTAATAAACAAGGAACCATATAAGGTTGGGGTGGCTCAAATCGATGCATTAGGAAACATTGTATTTTATCTTGGTAAATAGCCTCCTCTAAGGTATGTGGAGAGAGAGTATGGACTTGATATTATAATTTAAGAAAGAGAGTATTTGTAAAGAGATGAAAAAGGTTATCATCTACCATATTATGTTCACATTTTCTTGACAAAGTCTTCCATCTCTTAATAAAGGCTTGGGTAGTTTCATTCTCATGTTTGCAATTAATGAAATGGGCCAAAGTGTTTTCAAGAAGATCATTAGTTTCAAATTATTACACTAAAGCATTTACTAAATCCTCCAAAATAGAAATATAATCAACTCTAAGTTGATTATACCAATCCAAGGCATCACCTGTGAGAGTTTTTGCTAGGAGCTTGGTAGTAGTAAAGGTGTTTAAATTTAACCAATCCTTGTAAATATTTCCAAATGTTTTGAGGTGAATGTTAGGATTGGTTGACCCATTATAATAAATTGTAGTTGTTATACCTCCTATATCAATTTTGGAAATTTGAGTATTGAGAGGTTTATTTTATAGGTGCTTGATGGTTTTATTGACTAAAAGAGGTTGAGAAATAAGATTGACTTGAGAATCTCAAAGAGGAGGGGGAAAATTTTGGTTATGTGTGCCCCAAGCCATTGGTTGTGGATGATAATAAAGGTTAAGGAGGTGGTTTTGGATTCTTATCATTTGATTCATGTTATGTGCTTGAAAGGTATTCATTTGATTGAGAGTTTGTAATAAAAGTTAATGTGTTTGATTAACATTAGAATCATTAAAATTGGTATTTATGTTGGTATTAGTGGCTTGGGTACCACTATTAGTATGGATATGAGCTTGAGAAGAATTGTGAGAATTTAAGGCACTAATAAAAATTTTTGCTTGTGAAGCAAATGATGGAATAGTGAATGGTTGAGAGGAATAAGCACTAGAATAATGATTGTCTTGAGTAGAAATTGATGAACTAGTGGAAAGATTCAAGATGGTAGAAATTATAAAAGGCCCACTAGATGTAGAACCTACCATGTTAGTTGAGATACTAGGCATGGAGGTAAAAGAGGTTAGAGAAGAGAAGTCATGGCATAAGAAGGAATCAAAATTTAAGTAAGAGGTCGATAACCAAAGAAAGTGGTACCTCAAAATCCTATTGAGAATGTAAGAGTAGGTGAATGAGGCTCTTTGGTTTGACCAATAATAATGAGGTTGTAAATAATAGAAGGATCCTTTCCTTTATGTTGAGGAAATTCAAAAATAAAGAAAATCATTTCAACAGTATATTCTAAATTAGGTTGGTCTTCTAATGAGAAAAGAGGATTATGTTGTGAAGAGGTATTAAGAGGGGTCCCATAGTTCATTATGCGAGTGGTAATATGAACATTAATAGAATCCAAAAGAGGATCCTTACTCTATCTATGGGAGACCCTATTAGGATTAGTAAATTTCATCATATCTATTGACTATGATTCAGTGTCATCACTAAATAGAAAGTCCATGATGAAGGAGAAAGAAGAGAGATGAGAAAGTAAAAGTCAAAAGAGGTGATTGAAATTTTATAGGGTCAATTGGGTCAATCCAATACAAAAATAAGGATTATAGAACTATATAGGGTTGACTGGGTTGATACAGTATAGCGTATAAAAGGTAAAAAAAAGTACTGGGTAAACTAGGTCGATCCAGTATAGAAGATAGGTAACTCAAGAATCCTAAAAATAGATTGAAAAAAATGAAACAAGTTAACTTTGTAAGTAATGAAAAGTAGTAAGTACTGAAAGGAAATAGATAGTTAATTGGATTATTGCTGGCTAATCTAATTGAAACACATAAAAAAAAATCTTGTACTAATGCTAGTTAATGCAAGTTTTTTTGCATATAATTTAGAAAATAACAAGAAAAAAACTTGAAAAGTAAAGCTAAGTAATTGTTCAACTTGATTTTTAATTATATTATTAAGAATGATTTTAAATGTGATGGAAATTTGGCTATAAGCAAGGTATTAGATAGCAATCTGAGGATGGTTTTAGGTAGTTTGGGCTAAAAGGGACTATAGTGACAATGATATAGGCTTGTTATTGGGGCCTACCTCTCACTTCACACATTGTAATGATAAGGGTGTTAGGTGCTTTGCTAAAATATACCATTAAGCACACTTTATACTTGACCAAGCATCAAGTCGACTTCCCCCTTGGTGATGAAATCAAAGTAGTTTGGCCTAGGGTAGATAAGATATTAAAGTGATTATTTATGTTTTGTGATTTGGCTATGTGCATAAAATAGAAATAGTGAAACTAAGTGATTAATTAAAAATCCCCTAATTAAACTATGTGAACTCTTTTAAGCATGAAAACAATAAGAAAAAATGTGTGAGCTAATTACTAACAAATATGATGTTAATTATAAATTTAAAACAAGGTATAGTATGAGCACTATATGTAAAAAATATAGAACATGGTTGAAAAGGTCAAACCTATATTGCAAAAGAAAGGTCTAAAAATGAACTGGGTTGGCAGTGTCGATCTAGTTATTTTAAACAACACACAAAACATAGAACTAGGTCAGTAGTGTCAATCTAGTTGACTATGCAAGGGTAGTTTTGAAGACTAAAAACTATGAAATGAAAGATAGAAAATAAATAAATAAGTAAAACAGAACCTTGGTGGATCAAATATGTAATGAAGAATATTATTGGTCTAGAACCTAGAAGTATACTTGAGAAACCTACAAACTAGATTAACAATATCGATCAAGTTATACAGGAACCTGCTAAAAAGTGTTAGAACTATAAGGGGTCAAATAGGTCAACTTAGTAGGCTAAACTAGGTGTCTGAAAGGATAGAAACATATACTGGGTTGATTGTATCAATTTAATTGCCTATTCCTAAAGCTTGGGTATAGATAAAAATAGTTTGGTCGATAGAATCGATTCAAAATGTCAAAAATATATGATAAAAATAATGATTAAAATAAATATAATAAATGAAGGAATAATTGAACAAATACTACAAGTGTTAGTTCACATTGATTCACTAGAATATATTCAATCAAAAATACATCATGTCTATGAATGAATCCTAGATCGGATAAGATAGATCACACCTACACTTTTGATTGGGATACTGTTTCTTGGGCTAATTCACTTTCTACATCCGAAAAGTTGAATAAAGAAACTAGAGAAAATGGACGAGGTTAGGAATACCTGGACTAAAGATTGCGCACCGTGATCCAAACGCTTGTGAGCACCCCTCTTTGGCTGTGGAGGAATGACACCTGCAAAAGAAAAGAAAACTTGGACAAGGGGATGTTAGATAGATAGACGGTGGGTTGCCAAGCGAAAGCTTGTCCCCGGAAGTGTAAAAACTTCCTCAAAGGGAGGTCAACCCACAGATGCAAGACAGATAAAAGACTGAGAAAGTATAAGATACGAGAATACAGAAATGATGAATAGATTGAAAATGAAAGAAAACACCAAATGGTTACCTGAAGGAAGCAGTCGGGCTTATGACAGTCGCCGATGTCGGAAGTTCTGCCACTGTCGGTTATAAGGACTGCCGGCGTTGGTTATCCTACCGACGTCGGTTGGGGAAGTGACCGGCGTCGGTCGGGGTAATGGCCTGTGGTCGGGTCTGAGATGTGTTCTGGACTGTGGACAGGTCCGGGATGCTGAGGATGTCGAGACAGAGTCTGGGGACGGGTCAGAATGGACTGTGGAATGGTCTTGCCCTATACAGGGTCTTTTGTGGACAAAAAGGGGGATGGGGGAGTTGTCTGGAACTGGGATGAAGAGTGGGGCAATGGGAGAGGAGGATGGACAGAGGACAAGTCCTGAGAAGGCCTTGCAGCCTCTCAGGGGGGAAGGGTAGAAGGAAGGCAAGAAACAATAGATAACTGAAAGCTCAAATAACAGAATCAAATAATAGACTTGCTTACCTCTTTGCCTGCTGAATGAAGAGTTGAAGGAGCTGTTGTTGGAGCCAGGGAGGATTCTGCAAGAAGAGAATTCTGATGAAGAGCCTTTGCACCTGTTGCTGTTGTTGCACGAGGTTCAAAATGCAGACAAGATGAATGCCAAATGCCAAGAGAGTTCTGTTTGCGAGCTCAGGAGTCCAGGGGGTTGCAACGGATACAGGACGGGGTCTTGAAGGCTGCCGACGTCGGCAGTCTCGCCGACGTCGGCCGCAGGGTCGCTGACGTCGGCAGAGTCAGAATGGAGACAGAGACTAAAAATAGCCTCTGCCCATTCTTGCACGCCGCCGGGTGGGGGATTGTGGGAAGAACGGTTATGAGCATGCTAAAATGGACGTGGGAGGAATATAATGGGGGGATTTTGGACAATAAATGCTAAGGGGAAGGTGGAGGAATCCAAGGGAGGATCCAAGGTGGCAAGGGTGAGGTGGAAAAGGGGGCCAATTAAAATATTAAGTTATTTTAATCAAGTGGATGGAAGGGGACCAAGGCCAAGTGTTAGGATACGGGTTCGAGACGGACAAGGGGGAGAACCAAGGTGCAGACACGTTTGCGGTGTCTACATTTGCCCCTTTTTGTCTTGTTGGTTGTTCTTGACGAACTGCAAGACAAAAACAAGAGTTGGTTGCCCCAGGAAAAGGGTGAGGTGTTCCCCCCTCAAAGCGAGAGTCGAGAGAAGGGAACCGAAGATCGAATGTCGATTTGACAGAGAAATGGATAGAAGAGAGTGAGTGAAAACACTGCAAAAGTTGTGATTGCGCGTATACCACGTCACGGGATGGTCGGGTCAAATTGTCGCATGTCAAGGGTCGAGGAGTGCCAAAATTGAAGTAACCGGGCCCCAGCATTTAGTCGTCTGCTGATCGGGTCACTCAATCTAAGCTGAAGCTCCAAATAGTCGTCGTGTTCTAGGTATCCCAGGCTCAGGAAGTGCTCCCAGAAACATGAAAAAGCCACAAGTAGTAGGGATCAACTGGCTCGCGATCCTATACTTGTGAAGGGTCAAAAATAGTCTGCGAACAATTCTGCTAACCAGCCGTGGAATAGCATACACGTAAAAACAACCAAGGCAACATTGTCTTGGAAGAAGGTCAAAGAAGAAGGAGATAGGCATGGTCGCCAATGGTCATTGGTCAAGAGGATGGATGGACGAAAGGATGCGGCCGAGCTAACCCCAGAAGACCCCATGTCAACTGAGTGCTGCCTACATAGCCCCGATGATAGGGCCTCAGGCCGATGTAGTTCTCCCTAAAAGGGAGGGAGGGTCAAAGGGATTGATAGGTCTTGGTCAAAGTCGATGATTGGTCTTGGTCAGAGGTCTATGATTGGTCTTGATCAAAGGGAATGATTGGTCTTGGGCAAAGTTGACGAAGTTGGGTGTGATAAGAGTCAAAGAAGAGAAGGTTTGTCCATCACAGAGACGAACAAACGGGGGTGGTCGAGCTAACCTCAGAAGATGTGGTATCTGAGTGCTGCCTACATAGCCCTTGTCCTAGGGCCTCAGACCAATGTAGTTCGGACTAGGAGACAGAGTGATTGATGATTGGATGTGGTCAAGTGTCAAGATGATGCTGCAAATGTCACAAGAGTCGAGAGTCTTTCATCCCTAGCAAGTTTCCATAGTCGTGATGGATGCATGCTAAAAATGAATGGAAGTCTATTTATGTTTCAGCAAGTATTGGTTTATGCTTGACATAAATTGGGTCAGGTCGGTAGTTTCCATGTGTATTGGTGTCCATGGAAACTATGTGAAATAGACGAGGATGATGTCTGAAAATGATAAAAAAATGACTTGGTTTGAGTTGAGTTGCCAATTGATGCGGTTAAATGTGACCAAAGTGTAGAGAAAAGATGGAAGGCAAATTGCTCTTTCATTGACAAGGACCAGAAAGGAAGCATAGATAGGGGTTATTAGAACAAAAAGCCCCGTTCATGCATTACGTCGTTGACCAGTGTTGTGTCAGAACGGTAATCGAATCACTTTGACATTAAAGTGAGCTCGAAGTCCCTTGAGCGGGTGATAGGAGGAGGATAGGGTAACCCAGTTTAAGAGCAGGAATAACCTTGCCCCTTTTTATAGGAGACCCTGAGACAACTACAAGCCAAGTCCATGACCCGTTTTTTTTTTTTTTTTTTTTTTTTTTTTTTTTTTTTTTTTTTTTTTTTTTGCGCAGGCTGATCGATGCGGGAAGCCTACATAGAGATGTCTTTTGATTTAGTGGTCATGTTGCGAAGCTGATCGATGCGGGAAGCTTCTAAAAAAAGATTGCTGTTAGTAGTAAGATTAGTCATAGCCATCCTTCGAGGGAGTGGTCTATATCTTTGCTTTATATAATGTTTGAATAGCTGTCCTTCGAGGGATCAGTCTGTCTTTTTGGATTTGATTTTGTGACTTTGGATATGTTTGGACATCGTCTTTTTTTTTTTTTTTTTTTTTTTTTTTTTGAGTCATGGACAAGACTGTAGAAGTGCAAGGACTCCCTTTTATTAGGACAAGGTACCCATGCGTCATAAAAGGGTTGCAAAGGACTTGTTGGAGGGGAATAGGGTCGAAAGGAATAAGGAGCCAGAGGATGAGGATTGCTCAAGGGACGAGCTCAAGTTATGTGTCAAGTGGACAAGTACTCGACTAACAGAAGAATGGTCGAAGATGCAACGCATTAAGAGGCTCAGGTTCTGGCCGTCCGTCGAGGGAGGACAGACGGTAAGTCCCTGATCCATACTTATGCATGATGATAAAAGGTCCAAGCCAATTGGGGGCGAATTTGCCTCGTTTACTTCGCTCCATATTGGTCACATGTTGATTCTCTTTGAGGACGAGGTCTCCGATGTTGAAATCTCGTTCTCGCAGATTTTTGTCGTAGGCCCGCTTTATGCGACTTTGGTAGACATGGAGATGATTGAGGGCAGCAAGGCGGCGCTCGTCGAGTAACTCAAGTTGAGCTAAGCGATCTTGACGAAAGTCATCGTTTGAGAGAATGTCATGCAGAGAGATGCGGAGAGACGGGATCTGTACTTCGAGAGGTAAGACAGCCTCTGTTTCATACACGAGAGAAAAAGGAGTAGCACCCGTAGAGGTTCGGATGCTAGTGCGGTAGGCCCACAAAGCGAAGGGAATATGAATGTGCCAATCCCTTCCTGTATCGTCGACCACCTTCATGAGAATTTTGGTCAGAATTTTGTTGGAAGCCTCAGCCTACCCATTTGCTTGTGGGTAGTAAGGCGAAGAAAAGCTGAGTTTGATGCCAAATGAGTCGCATAGTTTTTGGACAGTCTTGTTTTTGAAGGATTTGCCATTGTCGGTGATGATTTTATGAGGGACACCGAAACGACAGATGATATGACTGCTGATGAAGTCGACAATTTTGTCGGCTTTTGTGGAGACAAGAGGAATGGCTTCCACCCACTTGGTGAAATACTCAGTGGCAGTGATGATGGACTGATGACGAAGAGACGAGTGAGGGTTGATCTCACCGATGAGATCCAAGCCCCACTGAGAGAAAGGCCAAAAATCCTGAGCGACTTGCAAAGCGTGGCTGGGAAGATGAAGCAGGTTAGAGTGTTGCTGACACTTGATGCAACGCCGAACACAGTCGCTACAGTCTTGATGAAGGGTGGGCCAATAATAACCCAGGCGAAGGAGGCGCTTGGCAACCGAGTTTCCACTGAAGTGTCCGCCACAAATCCCATCGTGGACTTGTTTTATGGCATGAGAGGCTTCAGCAGAAGTTAGACAGCGAAGGAGGAGGCCGTCGAAGCCTCGCTTATAGAGAAAACCCCCTAGCATGGTATAGCGAGCTGTGCATTTGATGAAAGCTCGCCGCGCATTGCTAGAGAGGTTGGGAGGAGTGACAGAAAGAGACAAGTAGTCCACAAGTTGCTTATACCAGTCATCTCGTGGGCTAGAATTGATAGTGTTGATATGGTCGATGTGAGGAGAGATGTATGAAGGCAAAGGTACGCGATGCACTGTGACGAAGAGTCGAGATGACGATGGGATATGCAAAGCAAGAGAAGCCATGGTGTCGGCAAACTTGTTCGTAGAGCGTGGAATAGTCTGCAAGAGGTAATGGTCGAAAGATGCCAAAAGAGTGTCAGCACGATTTTTATACCTTTGTAAAACTTCATTTTTACAGAGGTATGAACCGTTGACTTGATTGACGACGAGCTGCGAGTCACCGAAGATGTTGATAGACTTGATGTGGAGGGAAAGGGCAGTTTGAAGTCCCAAAATTAAGGCCTCGTATTCAGCCATATTATTGGTACAATCAAAGTCAAGCTTAAAAGATAGAGGCATGGGTTCTCCTTCGAGTGGGATAAGGATGACCCCCGCACCCCCGCCGAGTTGACATTTGGAGCCGTCAAAGAACATGGTCATTTGATAGACGGTGTCATTGGTGGAAAGTGTGGCGATAGACTCGTCAGGGAACTCAAATTGTGAAGGTTGATTGTCGGGAAGAGGGGCATCTGCCAGTTGATCAGCAATAGTTTGCCCCTTGATAGATTTCTGCTGGATGAATTCGAGGTCAAACTCAGCGAGCAGCATAAGCCACCGAGCCATACGTTGATTTTGATATGGCTTGGAGTGCATGTATTTGAGCGGGTCAGTGTGAGTGATGACAAATGTCCTGTGGTTGAGAAGATAGTGACGGAGCTTGGTGGCAAAAAAGACTAATGCCAAACAGAGTTTCTCAGTATGAGTATACCGAGTTTCATAGTCGACCAGTGTTCGGCTGATGTAGTAAACCGCCTGCTCACGATGATGCTCGTCTCAGTGCGCGATCATGGCACCTAACGAATGGTTAGTGGCGGAGATATAAAGGTAGAAGGGTTGGTCGTCTTTAGGTGGAATGAGGACTGGTGGAGAGACCAGATAACTTTTGAGGGCATCAAAGGCCTCTTGACAGTCCTCATCCCACTTAAAGGAGACGTCCTTCTTAAGGAGATGATGAAAAGGTTGGCAGCGGTCTGAAAGCTGCGAGATGAAACGACGAATGGACTGGAGCTTCCCTTGGAGACTGCGAAGCTGCTTGAGATTGGTCGGGGGTGGCATTTTGAGGATAGCGCGAATTTTAGCGGGATCTATCTCGATACCACGGAAGGAAACGATGAAGCCGAGAAGCTTGCCTGAGAGGACCCCAAAGACACACTTCTTGGGGTTAAGGCGGACGTTGTATTGAAGAAGACGAGAGAAGATGATTGCGAGAATGGTCAAGTGGTCGCGGCGAAGTTTGGACTTGCCGAGAAGGTCATCCACATAGTCCTCCATGATTTTGTGGAGGAGATCGTGGAAAATGTAGGTCATGGCGCGCTGATATGTGGCACCAGCGTTTTTCAAGCCGAAAGGCATGACCCGATAGCAGAAAGTCCCCCATGGGGTGATAAAGGTAGTCTTGTGCTGATCTTTCGGTGCGATCAGGATTTGATTGTACCCTAAAAACCCGTCCATGAGAGAGAGCATCTCATGGCCGGCCGTGAGATCAACAAGCTGGTCAATGTTAGGAAGTGGAAAATCGTCTTTGGGACAGGCTAGGTTAAGGTCGCGATAGTCCGTGCAGATCTGAATCCCCCCAGTTGCTTTAGTAACTGGGACGATGTTAGAGACCCACTGCGGATAATCGATAGGTCGGATGAAGGAGGCAGAGAGAAGGCGCTGAAGCTCCTCTTTGACGAGGAGCGCAACGCGAGGATGCATCTTTCAAAGCTTTTGCCTAACAGGCTTAGCCTCTGGTTTGGTGACAATGTTGTGGATAGCAATGGTGGGGTCGATGCCAGGCATGTCGCTGTAAGTCCAGGCGAAGGCCTTGCTATGGTCGAAAAGGAATTGGGCATAGTCAAGCTGCTCCTGATCGTCTAGAGATTGGCCAATCTTTAAGACGTGAGGAACATCAGAAGAAGAAGGGAGGTTGATGTCAATGGTGGATTCATTTAACATAACCTGGGTCTCGGAAGGGAGGGAACGCTGGATGAAAGAGTCATCGGCACCCATATAGGAAAGAATGGCGTCATCGTTAATGCAGTGGACAGTGTGAATGGTTGCCGACTCATCTTCTACCATGCTAGGAAAAATGAGAGGGAGAGACCTGGGCACCCCATTGAGCTGATAGGTCAGGGGTTCCAGGCGGATGGTGTTTATGGAAAAAAAAAACTAGGAGGGATGGAGACCACCGACTCCGTAGGTGACGAAGGAGAAATGGGCGAATTTGGAGGAGATTGGTCCATGGTTGGCTCGGGACAAAGGTCGAAAGGAGCCTGAGTGGGGTCATGATATCCCAGGCCATAACGTTTCTTGGCATCGTCATCATTGAGCGGCTCGATAGGCTGATGGGAGCCCTGATCATAACGTCCGAAACCAAAACCCTTCCATGCACACCTGTAAAGGTAAGTGTGTGCGAAGGCGGGGTTGCCAAGAAACGAGAAATCTGAGGTGAAGGGTCGGGGTGAAGAAAGGGAATTGCCGTTGGTAGGAGCTTGATTGAGCCCCCCATAGACAAAGTTGGTTCGGAAGTGAGGAGGACCATAAGGTACGACCATCCCGATCCGATGGTCGTAATTGGGACTGAGGTGAAGGCGTCCATACTCTTGCAGAGTTTGGAGCATGTCAAGGGTCAACAAGCGATATTCCCCAAGTGATAATCGTTGGAAGACGTCTTCCATGGGGTCTTTGGTTGGTGCTTGAAGAGGAGAGGTGAGGGCGACCGCCGATTGTGAACTGGTTGAAGCTTCCGCAGATGGAGGCGATGCCGGAGTTGACGGTTTGATGGGAATGAGGACATCGTTGGGACGGTAAGTCGTGTTACAAGTCTTGAAAGGTGAAGGGTCAGCAGGAATGGTATGGACTTGCCCGTCATGTTCAAACTTCACACAACGATGCAGGGTGGAAGGAATACAGGCCATGGCACGAATCCATGGTCGGCCCAGCAGAATGTTGTATTGAAACTCTCCTTCGATGATGTAGAAGAGCTCCGGGACTATGCGTGGACCGACGCAAATGTGAAGGACGACTGTGCCAATGGTCGTGGCGGTGGTGTCATTGAAAGAACGTAAGATAGCGTCAGTTTTGGAGACGCAATTCTTGGGAAGAGATAGCTGGTCGAAGGCATGGGTAGAAATGATGTTGATGCTAGCGCCGCCGTCGATCATAACGCGTTTGATGCGTGTCCGATCGACATAGGCAGTGATGAAGAGGGTGGCGTCCTGATCTTCCGTGTTGGATGTGGGAATCTCAGAATCGCTGAATGTGATGGAATTGATAGGAGATAAAGAATGGACAAGGGCAGCAAGCGGCTGGGGGTCTTCGGGTTGGACCTCTGCTGCTTGCAAGGCTTGGATGAGGGCTTGACGGTGTTGGGGCGAGGTTTGGATAAGGTCATAGAGAGACATCTTCACCGGTGTCTGATGAAGCTGCTTCAGCATGGAGTCTTGAATCGGCCCAGAAGATGAAGATGAAGAAGGCTGGGATGCGCCAAGGATAGAAATTTTGGGCTTGGGCGCAAGAGGTGGTTTGACGAAGGGATAGGTCCAAGGAATGGCAGCTTTTTCTTTTGCCTTGTCCTTCTGCGACCTGGTGGTTATACGGACGGCATTGATTTCGAAAATAGGTGGTGAAGAAGGGGTCGTGTTTCGCTGATGAGAGGTTGTGGCTGAAGGTGTTGGATGGGATGGAGTCGAGGTCTGGTCGAGAGTGTCCTCAAGGAGAAGAGTGTCCTTCTCCATATGGCGGCGGATGACGGCCTTGAGGGCACAGCAGGTCTCAGTATCATGTCCTGGTGCACGATGATATAAGCAAATTTTTGTATCATCGAACCAGGAGGGCTTAGACCCAAGAGGTTGGAAAGGTCGGATGGGCGGAAGGGTTATGCTGGAGGTTTGCAGAAGTCGGCGCAATATCACCGAATATGAGCCCACTAAAGGGTCCGTGTTAGTTGATATACGCGAGGTCGGTGACTTTTGCTTGGGTGAGACTGGCAGAGGTTTCCGTACCACCTTATGGGTTGATGGTGCGGGGACAGATGGAGGTGACTCTGGTCTGCAGATTGAGAAAGGCTTTTTGAGAGAGGGACGGCTGGAGGTAGGCGGAGGAAGCAAAGGAGGTAACGAGTTTCGGTTGGAGGCCGGAGTGGGAAGGATGCTGGCCAAGGTCGAAGGATGGGGGCCCAGAATGGATGGCAATGGTGACGGGGAAGGAGGCGTTCGCTTTGGAGGTCTGGCAGTCTTCTTTGTCTTGGTTGGAAGACTGCTGCTGGTCGAGGTCTGGTCTAGATCCACCTTCACTTGTGGATGAGTGAGGGTGGAGATAGGACGAATGCCAAGTGATTTGATGGGCTTGGACGAGATGGATGCACATCTTGATTGGTTTGGTTGAGGTCTGCGTGTCTGGTCTTTGCTGAGAGTTTGAAGAGATTCTGCCCGGGGAGGATTGGCAGCATGTGATGAGAGGGCGCGGGTATGTTGAAGGGCTTTGAGGCGTTCCCACAGCACCTGAGGCGTCACTTTCCTTGAAGGGAGAAGCTGGACCTTCTCCACTAACCGGGAAAATGGCTGAGAAGATGATGTTGAGGGTTGCGGGGTCGAAGACGAGATGGGGGTAGTATTGAATGGTGAAGTCATGATGGATTTGGATGAAGACGGAGGGGAGACAGGATCTTCTCTGGGTGGAGAAGAATCTGGAAAGCGAGGCTCCTCTAGCGGGTAAAGGGCGGGGATGATGGTGCCCTCTACTTGCGGCTGAGGAGTAGGAAGGGTCTGGTCCTCCACAGGTAGTAAAAAGGAGGATGGCGAGACTGGTGGGACTGGTAGAGTCGAGGCGTCCTCCAAGATGAGAGAGGTCGGTGGAGAACTAGCCGGAGAAAGAGGTTCGTCCACATGTGATGGACTGATTGATGGACTAGCCTCTTGAGATGGATTGGGGACGAAAGGAGAGACCGCATTGACGGTTCGAATGTTGTGTTCATGGTTGTCATCAATTAAGGTCTGGACGTTGTTTTGGGCCAGCAGATGATTGGGAAAAGGTTGCTTGAAGATGTCAATAGCCTGATTAGGGGGTGCATTTGGATTGTCTAAGCTGAGGTCCCCCTTTTCAAGCATATCTTGGATTATGTTTTTAAATGTTTTGCAGTTCTCTGTGTCATGTCCCTTAACACGGTGGAAGCTGCAGAAGTCATGCTCCCTATACCACGCGAGGATGGCGTGAGAGGGATCGAATTGTGGAGGAGGACGAGCCTGAGGGAGATTGAGGACCCCCTGCTTAACAAGCTTTTCCAGCACAGACGCGTATGATTCTCCGATAGGAGTATATCGTCGTTGCATGTATCTTTGCTGGAACTGGCGGGTGGCGCTCTGAGATGTTGATGGCTCAGGCTGATTAGATGAGGGCGAGGAAGATGAAGGCCTAACGACTACAGCGTTAGCTGAAGCCTTGGGTTTAGAATTGGATGACGATGGCTTGGCTGAAGAAGAGTCATTGGTTTTAGAGCTGGGATTCCTGCTCCGCAACTTGACTTTATTCTCCTCGATGGCACGCAACTCAAGTTTGTGAGCCATCGTGAAGGCTTTGTCAAAAGTGTGGAAGGTTTGAACCCTCAGGGTGGATGAGATATGTCTGGCGCAAGCTTGGGAGAAGAGTTCGATAAGCTCGGCCTGGGGTAAAGAGAAGGAGAGTTGGTTGATAAGGCCTCTCCATCGAGCTACAAAGTCGGCTATGGACTCGTCCTCGAATTGTCTGATAGAATAGAGGTCCGTGATGGAGACCTTCTTAGTGATGTTAATGTAAAAATGATCGAGGAAAAGCTGGGCCAATTGCGTGAATGAGAAGACAGAATGGCTAGGAAGGGAACTGTACCAGTCAAGTGCAGCGCTCGAGAGAGACATAGGGAACGTGCGTAGGAGTAACGCATCGTCATGGCCAATGAGGTAGCAGGCATGTTTGAATGCTCGCAAGTGTTGCTGGGGATCTTCCTTGCTTTGGAAGCGAGAAAACTTCGGAAGCTCCCATTGGCTAGGGTATGGTCTGATTGGGATAGAAGGATGGATGGGCTCATTGCAGATTTGCTCATATGAGAGAGCGTTGCGCGAGCCGGAAACAGAAGTCTCAAGATGGGTCATCTTGTCCATCAGCATTTTAATGATGTCTGCCAACGGATTGACGGGTGGCGCGCCCCCTAAGTTGTAGGGCGCTTGGAAGAGGTTAGGGGATGCATACGACGTAGTCGGTTGTCCTTGTGAAGGGGCAACATAGAGATAACTAGTCGTAGAGGAAGAGGCTAGAGGTGGTTGAGTGGAAGGCATAGGTAAGCCCGATGTTGCCACGAGAGGTGGGATAGTGGTAACAGGGGCCAAGGGGTAGGAAGCCACCCTGGTGTTGATAGGGGCCAGGGCAGGCGGGATAGAAACGACAAGGTTTTGGAAAGGAGTGGATAACGATTGAGCGGGTTGAGGTTGACAGGGGGCTGGAGCCCCGATGGAAGTGGGCCCAATGATAGAAGGGGAGGCCACCCCTGTAGGATTGGTCAAAGTCTGAGTCTGGTCGGTGGTCGAAGCGACGGGTCGAGTGTCTGAAGGTTGAACTACGGGTGTTGTCGATACAACCGTAGTCGCGGCCAGAGAGGTTGGCATTCCATAGATTGGATTGCCTAAGGAGTCTCGCGTTCGACTATGCGCGAGATAATGTTGCAAAGCCTTGACATTGAGGTCCAAGAATCGCTCAAAATCTTGGTCCCCTTCCTGGACAATAGGAGTCAAAGGCGGGGTTGGACGGGTAGGAGTTCTTTCGGTCTCCGAGTTGAACTCCATTATAGGCCTAGTCACGGACGGGGTTGACGGAAGTGGTTGACGGCTAGCGTGGTTGACAAGAGCTTTGGCTTGGCTACGAGTCAAAACCATGCAAGGCAAGGAAGGTTCAGGTTTCAGAAACTGTGCTGTTTAGTTTCATAAAACCGGGATGGTGTCTTTGACAGAAGATGGACAGGTTTAAGCTGCTGTTTTTGAAAAAAAGACAGTGACAGAGACCGACGTCGGTTTAAAAACCGATGTCGGTAGGAAAGATGGCCGACGTCGGTCAGATAACCGATGCCGGAAACAGAGGGAAGCCGACGTCGGTGGCAGAACCGATGTCGGTGACTGTGTTTTCCAGAGAACCAAAAGACTCTTGGAAAACAATGAAGAAAGCGTCCTCACTTACTCAAACAGACAGATGAGAAGAGAAAACAGAGAGAGACAGACAAGCCTAAGCGATAAATCCTAGGAATTAACCTTAGAAGCTGTGGCTTATGCCTTAGATGAATGTTTGGAAAGATTGGCTGTCAAGAAGGTCCTAGAAGAAGAAGTCTAGAGCTGGTTCTGGGTTTTGTTTTTGGTGCTCAAAAAAAATCTGTATTAGGGTCTGGTACGCGGCCTGGTGCTAAGGAGCAAGCTCCCCTCACTTCACGATTCCAGTGGTTAGCTGGTCTCGCTTAGCCAAGATATACCTCGCCTAGAGTTTAGACTCCGCCAGAGAACGGAGTGGGCTTCCCCCTTGGTGATGAAATCCAAGTAGGGTCACCGGGACGGGTAAGGTATCCGCTGGGTGATGAAATCCCAGTCGGGCCTTGTCTCAGGTATGTTATATGTTTGTTTTAGTGCATGTGAGTCGGTAGTGTAACATCAAGTGTCTAGATTTATTCAATATGCGTTTAAGTTACTAGATGTGGACTACGAAGATGCAAGCACAAGCAGAGATGAATGCAAAGTGTTTTAATGCCCAAAGTCGAAATGTGATATTGTTATGAAGACAATGTTTTGAGAAAGGGTCAAGAATATGACGTTTAGACTAGTCTAGCATGTGCAAGAAAGAAAAGGAGGATTCGTTTTAGTTCTTGCTTATGGTGCCATTGAGAAAAGAAGAAAGAGACAAGAGAGAAGGAGCCTAAATGCACCTAAATGAATAGAAGAGAAAAGGAACCCAGGAGGAACCTAGGGTCCCACCGGGCATGCCAGAATGTTTCTTGGGCTAATTCGCTTTCTACATCCGAAAAGTTGAATAAAGAAACTAGAGAAAATGGACGAGGTTAGGAATACCTGGACTAAAGATTGCGCACCGTGATCCAGACGCTTGTGAGCACCCCTCTTTGGCTGTGGAGGAATGACACCTGCAAAAGAAAAGAAAACTTGGACAAGGGGATGTTAGATAGATAGACGGTGGGTTGCCAAGCGAAAGCTTGTCCCCGGAAGTGTAAAAACTTCCTCAAAGGGAGGTCAACCCACAGATGCAAGACAGATAAAAGACTGAGAAAGTATAAGATACGAGAATACAGAAATGATGAATAGATTGAAAATGAAAGAAAACACCAAATGGTTACCTGAAGGAAGCAGTCGGGCTTATGACAGTCGCCGATGTCGGAAGTTCTGCCGCCGTCGGTTATAAGGACTGCCGGCGTCGGTTATCCTACCGACGTCGGTTGGGGAAGTGACCGGCGTCGGTCGGGGTAATGGCCTGTGGTCGGGTCTGAGATGTGTTCTGGACTGTGGACAGGTCCGGGATGCTGAGGATGTCGAGACAGAGTCTGGGGATGGGTCAGAATGGACTGTGGAATGGTCTTGCCCTATACAGGGTCTTTTGTGGACAAAAAGGGGGATGGGGGAGTTGTCTGGAACTGGGATGAAGAGTGGGGCAATGGGAGAGGAGGATGGACAGAGGACAAGTCCTGAGAAGGCCTTGCAGCCTCTCAGGGGGGAAGGGTAGAAGGAAGGCAAGAAACAATAGATAACTGAAAGCTCAAATAACAGAATCAAATAATAGACTTGCTTACCTCTTTGCCTGCTGAATGAAGAGTTGAAGGAGCTGTTGTTGGAGCCAGGGAGGATTCTGCAAGAAGAGAATTCTGATGAAGAGCCTTTGCACCTGCTGCTGTTGTTGCACGAGGTTCAAAATGCAGACAAGATGAATGCCAAACGCCAAGAGAGTTCTGTTTGCGAGCTCAGGAGTCCAGGGGGTTGCAACGGATACAGGACGAGGTCTTGAAGGCTGCCGACGTCGGCAGTCTCGCCGACGTCGGCTGCAGGGTCGCCGACGTCGGCAGAGTTAGAATGGAGACAGAGACTAAAAATAGCCTCTGCCCATTCTTGCACGCCGCCGGGTGGGGGATTGTGGGAAGAACGGTTATGAGCATGCTAAAATGGACGCGGGAGGAATATAATGGGGGGATTTTGGACAATAAATGCTAAGGGGAAGGTGGAGGAATCCAAGGGAGGATCCAAGGTGGCAAGGGTGAGGTGGAAAAGGGGGCCAATTAAAATATTAAGTTATTTTAATCAAGTGGATGGAAGGGGACCAAGGCCAAGTGTTAGGATACGGGTTCGAGACGGACAAGGGGGAGAACCAAGGTGCAGACACGTTTGCGGTGTCTACAGATACACTTGTTAAGTAGGAACATGACCAATATGGGGATTTGTTAGATGCAATTATGGGATCACTTGTATCAATTGTCATAACACATCATGATAGTAAGGGTTCCAAATACTATAGTTTTACATAATCACACAACCCTCATCTAGTCCTAAGGTCTTAATGTTCACTCTATTCTAAGAGAAAGAAAGCAAAATATAATCTATTTCACACCAAAGATTGTGGTACAAAGTGTGGGTTAGAAACAATTTAAAAAAAAACTAAACTAAATATTTATTAGAAGACATGTACTCACATTAATGTATATGTAATCCTAAAACATGAAAAGAAGAATACAAATGCATTATCTATCTACTCTTACAAAGGAGAAACAAAGTTAGGAATACTTACCTTTGAAGATGAACCCATCAAGCCTCAATCTCTCCCTTTTCCAAGGTGCTTCATAAGAGATTAGTGTGGTATATAAGGATAACCAAGATAAAATAGACATAATATACATAACTTATCTAATCATCTAAAAGACTTCTCTACAAGACAAGATCCATATCTATAAAGAAAGTATGGAACACTAATATTTATTCCTCAAGTAGAATGGTCAATTACTAGATGTTCACTCACACTTCTTTGCTTATAATTATTATCTTATGAACTAGTGGAAAATGACCTTGTATAAATAGGCATATCTATCCCTAAATCCTTCAAGGCATGTTAGTTGTATAGGGTCCACCCAGTGTGTTTTCGAGGATAATTTACTAGGTTTGTGTTAGGTTGGTCACAAGGCTAATAAACCAAGAAAGTAAATAATACCCCTAAACTATATTGGGTTGACCCAATCAACCTAGTACATCTAATAGTCAAAAAGGATGTTAAAGAAAAAAAAAAGGAGGAATGGAAAGAGGAAAATACTAGAGGAGGTAGGACTGAGAATAATAAGATTAGAGTTAATCATTTTTCTAAGATAAGTGTGTAGATGACAAGTGGTAAAAGGAACAACAATCTTACAAAGAACTTATGGTCTTCCCACCCCTTTTTTGGTTCACCCCTTAAGGCATGTACTCATAGAGATTGAGAGTTTATAGGTTCTTATAATTTACAAAGTGTCAATAATTAATAAAATTTTGAAAATATTATGTGTATACAATGAGGTACTAGTACATGAATGAAAAATAAGTTTTATTTGATAGCTTGGAGAGTATATGGCATATGTGTATATCATTAAGGATAAATAATATTTTTTTAGGCATCCATATATGTCTTGGTGAAGTTTCGGTGTATCATTTGATCATTTAGAAAGAGAAACATACATCTTCTAGCTTAAGAGAAGCTAGACCATCACTACACATTATACAAATATAAATGAACCAACAAGTTTGTGTATTTAGTGAAGGTAATCAAAAATTCAATAGTGGTGAAATATTTTCATGGAGATGTTGTCTATGGTGCCAAAAATGTACCTAAATATTTAGACTCTTGAAGTGTTTTCTAGATCAATTTATAAAACTTCAAAGTTACTCTTACAAACTGTAATGTGTTAGAGACTGTCAAGTTTAACTACATTGAAATTTGGGGTCAAATAGTCAAGATAGATCTAATGGTTAGTATTCATCATCCACATTGTGATCCAATGGTGCATGTGAAATAAATATGTCAAATTTTTTTGAGATTACATGTTCTAGTGACATGTGTCTCAATCATGATGTTTTGATAGAAGATCAATGGTATGTGGGTGTTTGTGTAGATGTAGATTAATGGTGTAGTTTGAGTCAAATAATCAATTCTCAAAAGGCATGAAAGGGTGACATTTATCTTAATCATTGAATCACAAATCAATGATAAATGGTGAGAATTAAAGAGCTAAAGTCAAAGGCTCATAAGGAGATCGACAAAGAACATTTGAACAAGTTGCCAAGGGACATGAGATGAAGACACGTGTCTGTAATATTTGCATTACATAATGACAATTGGTATTTGAATTTAACAAAAGAAAAATGAGAGATAAATATTTTTCTAATATATTATGATCTAGGATGAATTTTAAGGTGATGTAAAAATAAAAGTTAAATAGGACTTCAAGGGGCATCCAAAAATGTTGTTAGAAGATTTGAATGTCTGTGTAATCAAATATATTGAGCTCCAAAGTTGATTGTGTTTAACCATGGTCTGTAAGTGATCCAAAAAGGATATTTGTGTTGTTCTTGATAGTGTCCAAATGTTTCAAGATGCAATAACTATTAGAGATTGTTTTAGAATCCATGAGGACCATCTATGTGGATTATGGAGGTTTGACCAATCCATATTTAGTATGAACAAACACTTAGAATTTGACTATGTTTATTGAATACATCGATAGTTTGAGTGACCATCTAGTAGAGGTAATTTGAAGGTGTTCTGAGTAGATTTGAATAAACAAATGAGTATGGAGATGTTTTATAAGTCTCTAAGGCTTATGCAAAAGTATTGGTTATTGATTTAATAGTTTTGGGAATATAAGAGTATTATTCCTAATTTAATTAAGGGTCTAAATTAATTAAATTAGTGATTGATATAGAAATAATTAATCTACTAATTTTTATAATTTAATGGTACTTTTAACCTTTTATAAATAGTAATAAATGTGGATAAAATAAGACTTACCTATAGATAGACTAAGATGGCTAAGACATAGTCTGGAATTCACTGTAAAAGATTAGGACAATGTTACAATCAAGATATGGCCTTGATTTTGTGATTGGATAGGAACGTTTAAATAAGACACCTTGGGGTTTGACACTAAAGTCCTCTTCTACTATTTGTTTCTATTCAAATTTTGTTTTTAGATTTCAAATGATTAAGAAACTAAAGAAAGAATGGTCAAGGCTTGTGTACCTGGATAAAGTCTGCGCACCGTAATCCAGACGCTGTGAGTACTCCTCTTTGGCTGTGGAGGAATGACACCTGCAAAGAAAAGAAGCTTGGACAAAAGAAGATGTTAAATAGATAGATGGTAGGTTTTCAAGCAAAAGCTTAATCCTAAAAGTATGAAAACTTTCTTAAGGGATATAAACCCACTAAACCAACAGAAAGAAATGTCTGATAAATAGTTGAATAATGAAGAACCGAAATGATAAAGAAATGGAATGAAAAAGAGAAGTAAAGACTTACTTGAGAGAAGCTGTCAGATTGATAACAGTTGCCAGCGTCGGTAAGCCTACCGGCGTCGGTTGGTCAAGGTACCGACGTCGGTTAGTCTGCCGATGTCGGTCGGGGTAATGACCGGCGTCGGTCAGGGTAAAGGTCTTTGGACGAAGTCTGGGTAAGTCTGTGGTCTGTGGACAGAATTTGGTCAGGGTCTGGGCTTATTTGAATAGTCTGTGGTCAGAGTCTGATCAGGTTTTTGGTCTGTGGACAAAGTTTTGGGCTTGGTTGAATGGTCTGGGTCTAAGAGTCAGGTTAAATGGACAGAATGTATGATCCGAGAGAGGACGGGAGAAATAGGGAGGTGGACAAATCAAGATTCGGGTCTAATTGATTACAGTCTAGTCTAGGGAGATATTGATTGAAAGAAATAACTAAAAAGAGAATAAGAACACAAATAATATAATTACTTGTGCCTTGTGGAAGGTGTGCTACCGATGATTCCCGTACCTGCTGTTGATGTAGCTTGTATAGAGAACCTGTCGCTGAGGGAGAACCTTGAAGCTCTTACTGCACCTGAGGGAGAGAATGGGAGGTTTGATTGAGGGATTTCACAGATTGACAGATAGTCCAAGACTAGGATTCCTAATTTGCTTTCAGAGATTTTCTGATTTCTCCTTCGGATCCTCAAAAGAGTTTGAAAGACTGGTTAAGTATAACTGACGTCGGCAATTCCACCGGCGTCGGTCGACACTTGGCCGACGTTGGCAGGGTTAGAACAGGCAAAACAAGCCACCAAGCCCATTTTTCTTCCGCCAAGTGCCCTGTCCATTGGAGAATGTTGAGGATTGTGCTAAATACGCACGGGAGTTTGTTAGGAGGTTAGAAGAATTAGGGATTGATCTTGAGTGAGTCATAGGAGGAGAATTAGTCTAAGGTGAGGTGTCCCAGGCGAGGTGTCATGGGTGAGGTGTCCAAGGAGGGGGGTTAATTCAAAATAAATTAATTATTTTAAATTAGTAATTGTTAGAAATGGGTTAGGAATGGACTAAGGGGGAAAGTGACCAAGGGTTAGACACTTTTTTAGGTGTCTACATTTGCCCCTTTTTGTCTTGTTGGTTGTTCTAAGCGAACTGCAAGACAAAAACAGGAGTCAATTGCCCCAGGTATAGGATAAAGTTGATCAAGTGAACTGCAAGATGAAAATAGGTGAGAATTGATTGTCTCGATTGTGGATAATGTATCCCCCCTCAAAGCAAGAGTCGAGAGAAGGGAATAGGAAATCGGGTGCTGATTTGACAGAGAGTGGATGGATAGGGTGAAAGATAGAGTGAGAACACTGCAAAAGTTGTGATTATGCATACACCACTTCACGAGAATGGTCAGGTCAAATTGTCACAGGTCAGAGGTCAAGGAGTGCCAAAATTGAAAGAACTGGGCCCCAGCATTAGTCGTAGCTGATCGGGTTATTCAATCAAGGCTGAAGCTCTAATGGTCATCGTGTTCCAGGTATCCCAGGCTTAGGAAGTGCTCCTGAAAACATGAAAAAGTCACAAGTAGAGTGGATCAACTGGCTTGCGATCCTGTACTTGTGAAGGTCAAAAGTGTGCGCACAATTTTGCTAACCAGTCTTGAGGTAGCATACAGGCAAAAACAACCAAGGCAAATGCTTTGGAAGTGGTCGCGGTTTAGGAGATGGGCATGATCTCCAATGTCTGGTGGTCGATGGATGGATGCAAAAGTGATCAAAATGTGCCCCAAAGGGGTCAAAATGACATGGTCTGAAGGACTTGACTTGATTAGGGACATGATTTTGGTCATTTTGAAGATAGATAAAAGGTTTGAAGGTCACCGACGTCGGTGATATAACTGACGTCAGAGTCAAAAAGAGACCGACATCGGCAAAAATTGGCCGACGTCGGCGGCCTAGGGCACGACGATGCCAATGTTGGTGGCCTGCCAAATCCGACAAAACCAGATTGGCGGCCCACCAAAAGTCATATGTGAATGTGATTGATAGAGAAAAAAGAGCTCTGGAATTTGTTGAGTGAAAGTGACCCAGAGCTGACCAAGGAGTGGTGTGAGGTGGCAGAGAGACATTGGTAGAGAGGAGTTGATTGGATGCTACGGGGATGCGTGTGGATTAGGGGAAGCATGCAGAGCCATTGGGATGGAAGAGATGGCAGAGGGGAGTAGAGGACTCGTGGGAGGTCCACCACTAGCGACACCCATTGTGCCACCATGCCGGTGACGCTGGGACGAGGTAAGAGGGTCTCTAAACCTGATTTGAATCATTTTTATTTTGAATTTAGTTTTTGAATTTGTTGTTGTTTTAGGCAGAAATCGAAGGGGAGGGTAGCTAGGAAGGTGGGTAGGTTGTCTAGGAGAGTTTAGGAGTCATTTAGGAGGGTTTTGGCAGGTGTAGGGAGTTAATTTGGGGAAGCCCTAAAAATTAGGGCTCGCCCCGTTCGGCCTTAGGGCCGAACCAATCGCTGATGTTGGCGACTCCACCGACATCGACCGACCAACTACCGGCGTCGGTCGCTGACCTAGCGACGTCGGTCACTAGGTGACCGACGTCAGTTAGGTAAGTGCCATCACCAACAAGCTAACCGATGTCAGTGGCTGCCTGGTCGGAACTGGTTTTTGAAAATGGTCAAGTCGAGAGGTCAAAGCTACGCCAAGGGCTTCCTGGGTGTCAGGGTAGGCTTAAATAGTCTGAATAGTTGATAGAATAGGAAAATTAGGAACAATGTTAACATGAAAGTGTCTATGGATGGATGCAGGCGAGGTAGACCCTGATGCTGTGGGATCGCCTCCCGACATTGCTGGCACGGATGCGTGAAGGCATGTCCGTCAAGGAGTGGGCATAGATGAGCACCATCAGACTAGGCAGGCTGAGACACTACTGCAGAGTGGTGAGGGATGTGAGCCTCATGGTGGCTTTGATCGAGTGGTGAGACCATGCCACCAACATCTTCCACCTGCCTATGGGCGAGATGATGGTCACGATTGAGGACGTGTACCAGATTTTGTGGCTATCGGTGCATGAAGCAGACTTGTATGCGTGCTCGAGAGAGGCACATGACATTCACATGGTTACGCTGTTTGGAGAGCACACCGTGGAGACGAGCTATCACTCAGCGAGCTTTGCATATGAGCCATTGTATGTGGCGGATGAGGAGGCACATCGGCTGGCCATCCTGATGATGATCAACATTATAGTGTATGCATTGCCAGATGCAGAGGGTAGCAAGTTTTTGGTTGCTATGACCAGAGTTTTGATTGATATACTAGAGTAGCAAATAGTGTTTGCCTGGGTGCCTGTATTTTTAGCCCAGGTATACAGAGAGCTAAGGGTATCAGCCGACAGTAGTGGTACAGTCTATGTGTGGGGCACCTGTTAATTGCTAGGCCTACAAGCACATAGTAGTGACATGACCTCTCGGCCTCCCAGTGGTGATTCAGGCCAGCTTTAGAGTTGGATTCAGGCGATGGCGCGAGGTGATGGCGCAAATGTGGATGGATGGAGTGGTCAGAGACATTGACCACTACAGAGGGGTACTTGAGGCGCTGATTCCTGTAGACATCATCTGGAGACCATACTTGGTCTATCTAGCATTCAGAGACCAGGGAGAGTAGCTGGTTGGAGTTTAGAGCAGGCGATGGATTAGAGGCAGATGAGCTGGTGAGCTCAAGAGGATCCCTGCAGAGAGAGTGTGGTGCCAGTATGGGTTGTTACAAGATGTGCCTCCCGCCTTCCCACAGTATAGGTGGGATGATATAGAGGCATCGCTCCCACTTCCAGAGGAGACAGAGGAGCCCAATTTTGAGGAGCTATTAGTAGGCCCTGGGATAGCCGACCCAAGGTGCACAAAGGCCTACACGACATGGTGGGCAGGGCAGTATCGAGGCATACAGGTGGGTCCCCAGTTGGATTTGCAGGCTATCACGAGGGAGCAGGATACAGCCCACACAGAGAGGGATACTGCACAGCATGAGAGAGACACAGCTCAAGCCCAGGTCTCAATTTTGTAGGGACAGCTAGCAGGAGTCACAGGGTAGCTGGGAGAGATGACAAGTCAGGTGGCAGCATTGACAGTGAAGGTCACTCTACTACAGGGATTGCTGGCAGCAGCCCAGGCACAGGCAGTGGCAGGGCAGAGTTTTGGAGGGTAGGGTCCATGGCAGCAGCCATCTCAGCAGCTAGCATTTTCATAGGGGGTAGGACCATCGATATCAGTGCACCGAGGTCAGGCACAGCCACAAGGGTCTGGACAGGCCACAGGAGCAGGGCAGATGGGTCCACCGCAGACTATATCTATGGTTAGATACACTGATGTGCTGGATGAGATCGCATATTATGAGAGGGCCATCAGGGGGTTCCCTCAGATACAGCGATACTCAGAGATGAGGGCAGAGCAGAGCCAATAGAGGTCGATGTCATGAGCGACAGCTTTAGGGTCATGCAGATGGTAGAGATCAGAGGGAGGAGAGGATACAGCCTCTTCTCGGCCACTGCCACCACCACCACAGCCACAGCCTTGAGGGCAGCCCTGGAGATGTATTATTTTGATGTATATACCGGCCTGCGAGCTGAAGACGAGAGATGTATGATGAGAGAGAGAGATAGACACTGATTGTGTCTTTTTGTATAAAACTTATTTTTGATATATATGATGAGATTTTGGCTTATTGATGTGTTATGGAAATGTTTATAGATGCAGCATTTGTCATATGTTTCATGTGTTTCATGTTTTGATATGATATGTATGATGAGTATGATGATTATGTTATGATGATGCTAATGATTAATGTGATGATGTTTTATGATGATGTTAATGTTTAATGATTATATGATGATGATGCATGATTATATGATGATGACAATGTTTATGAAATGGTTATATGATGACTTTAAATTAGATGATGTGATAGATATGATATTTAATGTTTTAACTTGTGGATGATACGAATGTTTAATGAGTTATAATAAATGAAATTTATGACTAATGACTTATGATGTTATAATGAAAATGAGAGTATATTAATGATTATGTGAATATGTGATTGACTATGTTATGATTGACAGGGAATGAGAGAAAGAGATGGAAGAAAGTTACGAAGAAAGTGGCTGAGCTAACCCCAGAAGACCCCATGTCAATTGAGTGCTGCCTACATAGCCCTTGTTGTTAGGGCCTCAGGCCGATGTAGTTCTCCCAAGAATGGAGGAAAAAGATTGAAGTGGTTGATTTATGGTTATGATAAGAATATAGTATTTCCCAATTGTCTAAGGGTACATGCTTGAGATGATAAGTAGAAAATGATGTTATAGCCTTTTCCAAATGGTGTATTCTGTAACATAGGTCGAGGTTTTTCATCCCTAGCAACTATCCATATTCGTGATGGATGTTTGATAAAAATGAAGTGAGGGCTATTTATGCTTCAGCAAGTATTGGTTTATGCTTAACATAAATTGGGTAGTTGATAGTTTCCATGTGTATTGTTGTCCATGGAAACTAGAATGATTAGGCTTATGTGAATGGTTTTTAAAAAGAGTCAGATTAAGTTGTTTTGACAAATGATGTGAGTGAATGTGACCAAAAGTATAGGCAAAAAGTAAAAGGCATAAGTGCCCTTTTATTGATAAGGACCAAAAAGACAACATAGACAGGGGTTTTAGAACAAAGAAGCCCCATTTATGCGTTGCATCATTGACCATAGTTATGTTAGAGTGGTAATCAAATCCCTTTTGACATTTAAAGTGAGCTCGAAGTCCCTTAAGTAGGTGATATGATAAGAGGAAAAGGGTAACCTGTTTTAGAGTATGGATAACTTTGCCCCTTTTTATAGGAGACCCTAAGACAACTACAAATCAAGTCCATGACTCAGATTTTTTTTTTTTTTTTGAGTGGACTGATCAATGCGGGAAGCCCACATAAAGATGTCATTTATTTGGTGGTCATTTGTGAAGCTGATCGATGTGAGAAGCTTCTGAGCAAGTGTTGTTTGTAGCAAGATTTAGTCATAGCCATCCTTCGAGGGAGTGGTCTATACTTTGCTTTATAGATTTAAGGGATTTTGAATAGCTGTCCTTCGAGGGAGCAGTCTATTAGCTATAGCAATGATAGTCCATCTGTCCTTTGAGGGAGCAGTCTATTAGCTATAGCAATGATAGTGCATCTGTCCTACAAGGGAGCAGTCTGCTTTTTGATTTGATTTTGTGACTTTGGATATTTTGACATCTTGATTTAGTTTTGACAGAATATTGAGTCATGGACAAGACTTATAGAAGGTCAAAGGCTCCCTTTTATTAGGACGAAGCATCCGTACATCATAAAAGGGTTGCAGAGGATTTTGTTAAGGAAAAAAGGGTGAAATGAATTGAGGATTAAAAGGATAAGGATTGCTCAAGGGATGAGCTCAAGTTAAATGTCAAGTGGATGAATACTCGACTAACAGTAGAATGGTCGTAGATGCAAAGCATTAAGAGGCTCAGATTCTGGTCGACCTTCAAGAGAAGACAGATGATAAGTCCTTGATCCATACTTGTGAGTGATGATATAAGGTCTGAGCCAATTAGGAGCAAATTTGCCTCATTTACTCCATTCCATATTGGTCACATGTTGGTTCTCTTTGAGGATGATGTCACCGATATTGAAATCTCATTCTCTCATATTTTTATTATAGGCACATTTGATGCGATTTTGATAGATGTGGAGATGATTGAGAGCAGCGAGACGATGTTTATCGAGTAACTCAAGTTGAGCTAATCGATCTTGATGAAAGTCATCATTAGAAAGAATGTCATGGAGTGAAATGCGAAGAGACGGGATTTGTACTTCGAGAGGTAGGACAGCCTTTGATCCGTACACTAGAGAGAAAGGGGTAGCACCCATAGAGGTTCGGATGCTAGTGCGGTAGGCCCACAAAGTGAAGGGTATTTGAACGTGCCAATCCCTTCCAGTGTCATTGACCACCTTCATGAGAATTTTGGTTAGGGTTTTGTTAGAAGCCTCAGCCTGCCCATTTGCTTGTGGGTAGTAAGGCGAAGAAAAGCTGAGTTTGATGCCGAAAGAGTCACAAAGTTTTTAGATGGTCTTGTTTTTAAAGGACTTGCCATTATCGGTGATGATTTTGTGAGGTACACCAAAATGACAAATGATGTGGGTGTTGATGAAGTCAACAATCTTGTCGGCTTTTATGGAGACGAGAGGGATAGCTTCCACCCACTTGGTGAAATACTCGATGGCGGTGATGATAGATTGATGACGAAGAGATGAATGAGGGTTAATCTCGCCGATGAGATCTAAGCCCCATTGTGAAAAAGGCCAGAAATCCTAAGCAACTTGTAAGGCGTGACTAGGGAGATGAAGCAGGTTAGCATGCTACTGACACTTGATGTAATGCCGAACATAATCGCTATAGTCTTGATGAAGAGTGGGCCAATAATAACCCAGGTGAAGGATGCGCTTGGCAACCGAGTTACCACTAAAGTGTCCACCACAAATCCCATCATGGGCTTGTTTGACAACATGAGAAGCTTCAGTGGAATTTAAATAGTGAAGAAGAAGGCTGTCAAAACCTCTTTTATAGAGAAGGCCTCTTAGCATGGTATAGCGAGCGGTGCGCTTGATGAAAGCCCACCGCGCATTGCTAGAGAGGTTGGGAGGAACGAGAGAATGAGTCAAGTAGTCCTCAAGTTGTTTATACCAAACATCTTGTGAACTAGAGTCTATGGTGTGGACGAGATTGATGTCAGTGGAAATGTATGAAGGCAATGGCACACGATGTACCATGACATAAATTTTTGATGAGGATGATGATGATGAAGGAATATGAGAGGCAAGTGAAGCCATGGTGTCAGCAAACTTATTCGTCGATCGAGGAATAGTCTATAATAAGTGATGGTTGAAAGATGCTAGAAGAGTGTCAACACGGTGTTTGTATCTTTGTAAAATTTCATTTTTACAAAGATATGAACCATTGATTTGCTTGACAACAAGTTGTGAGTCACCAAAGATGCTGATGGTCTTGATGTTTAAAGAAAGGGCGGTTTGAAGTCCCAAAATTAAGGCTTCGTATTTGGCCATATTATTGGTACATTCAAAGTCAAGTTTAAAAGATAGGAGCATGGGTTCACCTTCATATGGAACAAGGATGACCCCCGCACCCCCACTGAGTTGACATTTAGAGCCGTCAAAAAACATTGTCATTTGGTAGAATGTGTCATCAGTCGAGAGAGTGGTGATAGATTCATCAAGAAACTCACATTGAGAAGGTTGATTGTCGGGAAGAGGGGCATCTGCTAGTTGGCCAGCGATTGTTTGCCCTTTGATAGATTTCTGTTGAACAAATTCTAAGTCAAATTCAGCAAGAAGCATAAGCCAACGAGCCATACGCTGGTTTTGATAAGGTTTGGAATGCATGTATTTGAGGGGATCAGTGTGGGTGACGACAAAGGTTTTGTGATTGAGAAGATAATGGCAGAGCTTGGTAGTGGCAAAGACTAATGCCAAACAGAGTTTCTCGGTATGAGTATATCGAGTTTCATAGTCGACCAGTGTTTGGCTGATGTAGTAAACTGCCTGCTCATGGTGTTGCTCATCTTGATGCATGATCATGGCACCTAACAAATGATTGGTTGCGGAGATGTAGAGATAGAAGGGTTGGTCGTCTTTTAGTGGAATAAGGACTGGTGGAGAGACTAAATAGCTTTTAAGGGCTTCAAAAGCCTCTTGGAAATCCTTATCCCATTTAAAGGAGACGTCCTTCTTGAGGAGATGATGAAAGGGTGGCAGCGGTCAGAAAGTTGCGAAATGAAACGGTGGATGGATTGGAGCTTTCCTTAGAGGCTGCGGAGTTGCTTGAGATTAGTTAGAGGTGGCATTTTGAGGATAGCACAGATTTTGGCAGGATCTATCTCGATGCCACGAAAAGAGACAATGAATCCCAAGAGCTTTCCTGAGAGGACCCCAAAGACACATTTCTTGGGGTTAAGACAGACTTGGTAATGAAGAAGGTGAGAGAAGATGATTTTGAGGATAGTTAAATGGTCACGACGGAGCTTGGATTTGCTAAGCAGGTCATCGACATAGTCCTCCATGATTTTGTGGAGAAGATCGTGAAAGATATAAGTCATGGCATGCTGATATGTGGTGCCTACATTTTTCAGACCAAAAGGCATGACTCGATAGCAGAAGGTTCTCCAAGGGGTAATGAAGGTGGTTTTGTGCTAATCTTCTGGTGCAATCAGGATTTGGTTGTATCCTGAAAATCCATCCATGAGTGATAACATCTCATGGCCAGCCATAAGATCAACAAGTTGGTCAATTTTTGGAAGAGGAAAGTCATCTTTGGGACAAGCCAGGTTAAGGTCGCGGTAGTCTGTGCAGATCCAGATCCCCCCAGTCGCCTTGGTGACAGGAATGATGTTAGAGACCCACTACGGATAATCGATGGGTTGGATGAAGGAGACAGAAAGAAGGCGTTGAATCTCTTCTTTGACAAGAAGTGCAACACGAGGATGCATTTTGTGAAGCTTTTGCCTAACAGGCTTAGCCTTTGGGTTTGTGACAATGTTGTGAGTGGCAATGTTAGGGTCGATGCCAGGCATATCGGCGTAGGTCCAAGCAAAGGCTTTGCGATTGTCAGAGAGAAATGTGGTATAGTCAATTTGCTCTTGAGTGTCTAAAGACTGACCAATCTTTAAGACTTGAGGAACATCAGAAGATGAAAGGTTAATGTCAATGGTTGATTCATTTAACATAACCTATGTTTCAGAAGGGAGGGAGCGTTGAATGAAAGAATCGTCAGCACCCATATATGTAAGAATGGCATCATCATCTACGCAGTGGACTATGTTGATGGTTGATGATTCATCGTCTATCATGCTGGGATAAATGAGAGGGAGAGACTTGGGAACCCCATTGAGCTGATAGGTTAGGGGTTCTAAGCGGATGGTGTTTATGCAAAAAAAAAACTAGGAGGGATGGAAACCACCGACTCCATAGGTGAGGAAGGAAGAATAGGTGAGTCTAGAAGAAATTGATCGATGTCTAGTTCAGGGGAAAGGTTTGTGGAAGCCTCAGTGGGTTCTTAGAAACCTAGTCCATATCGTTTCTTAGCATTATCATCATTGGGTGTTTCGACAGGCTGATGGGAACCTTGTTCGTAACGTCCAAAGTCGAAACCCTTCCATGCACACCTATAAAGATAGGTATGTGCAAAGGTGGGGTTGCTAAGAAAGGAGAAATTGGATGTGAAGATTTGAGGTGAGGAAGAAGGATTTGATTTAGTAGGGGCTTGATCTAGCCCCCCATAGACGAGATTGGTGCGAAGGCTAGGAGGACCATAAGGAATGACCATCCCGATCCGACAGTCATAGTTTGGGTGTTGATGAAGTTGTCCATACCCTTGAGGAGTTTGGAACATGTCTAGAGTAAGGAGACGATATTCTCCTAGTGAAAGCCTTTGGAAGATGTCGTCCATGGGGTCCTTGGTTGGTAGTTGAGAAGATGATGTGGTGGCGAACGCTGTTTGTGTACTAGTTGACGCTTTTACGGATGGAGATGATGTTCGGGTTGATGATTTGAGCGGTATAAGAATGTCATTTGGGCTATAGGTCATGTTACAGGTTTTAAATGGAGATGGATCGGCGGGAATGACATGGATTTGTTTGTCATGTTCAAATTTGACACAATGGTGAAGTGTTGAAGGGACGCAAGCCATGGCATGGATCCAGGGTCACCCTAAGAGAATGTTGTATTGGAATTCTCCTTCAATGATGTAGAAGAGCTCCGAGATTGTGCGTGGACCAAAGCGGATGTGGAGGACAATAGTGTCGATAGTGTTAGCAGTTGTGTCATTAAATGATCTAAGGATTGCGTCAGTTTTTGATATGCAATTCTTTGGAAGGGCCAATTGGTCAAAGGCGTGGGAGGAAATGATATTAATACTAACGCCCCCATCGATCATAACTCGTTTAATACGGGTTTGATCAATGTAGGCTGTGATGAAAAGGGCGGCATCCTGATCTTCCTCAGTAGAGGTAGGAATCTCAGAATTATTGAAAGTGATGGATACGATGGGGGATAAAGAATGGACTAAGGTAGCAAGTGGTTAAGGGTCTTCAGGTTGAACCTTAGCTGCTTGTAAGACTTTGATTAAAGCCTGGCAATGTTGAGGGGAGCTTTGAATAAGGTCATACAGGGTCATCTTCACAGGCGTTTGGTGAAGTTGTTTTATCATAGATTCTGTGATTGCCTATGAAGAAGTGGGTTGGGAGGCACCTAAGATGGAAATCTTGGGTTTTGGTAGTTGGGGTGCCTGGACAAAAGGATAGGTCCAAGGGATAGTGGCTTTTTCTTTCACCTTGTCCTTCTGTGACCTAGTGGTTACATGAATGGCGTTGATTTCGAAGATAGTAGGTGAAGAAGGGGTTATTGTTTGTTGGTGAGATGTTGATGTGGTTGATGAGGTTGGATGGGAAGGTGACGAGGGTTGGTCGAGAGCGTCCTCAAGGAGAAGAGTGTCTTTCTCCATAAAATGGTGAATGACAGCCTTGAGGGCACAACAAGTCTTGGTATCGTGCCCTGGTGTGCGATGATATAAACAAATCTTTGTATCATCGAGCCAAGACAGTTTTGACCTGAGAGGTTGGAATGGTTTGATGGAAGGAAGGGTAATGCTAGAGGTTTGCAAAAGTTGATGTAATATTAAAGCATATGAACCTTCTAAGGGGTCTGCACTTGTTGATACATGACGCGTTGGTGACTTCTGCTTGGGGGATGCTGAAGAAGGTTTTCGTACCACCTTTTGGGTTGGTGGTGCGGTGACAGGTGAAGATGGCACTTTCTTTATGAGAGGTGCCAAATTTTTGAGAGGTTGACTTATGATTGGCGAAGGAATAATGGAGGCAATTTGTGTTGGTTAATGGTCAGAGTAGGAAGCACACCAAGTAGGGTAGAAGGATGAGGACCCAAGATGGAGGGCAAAGTTGATGGTGGAGGAGGGGTTCGCCTTTGTGGTTTGGCAGTCTTCTTTGGCTTGGTTGGAAGACTACTTTTGGGCAAGGTTTGGTTCAAGTCCACCTTCACTTGTGGGTGAGTGAGGGCAGAGAGAGGGCGAATACCAAGTGGCTTGATTGGTTTGGATTGGGTAGATGCAGTATTAGAAGTGGGGATTTGGTCTTTGTTTGGAGTCTTGGACGATTCTGCCTTAGGAGGATTGGAAGCATGAGATGAAAGGGTATGAGAATGTTGAAGAACTTTAAGATGCTCTCACAATCCCTGATGCTCCACTTTCCTTGAAGGGAGAAGTTCTAATTTCTCCACTAGTCGAGAAAATGGTTGGGAGGATGTTGGATGAGGTTCAGATCTTTGAGAAGATGTGCTAGGTGTGGTAATAGTTTTGGACCCAAGGTGTGTGGGAGTTATAATTGGATTGTCGTTGGTTGAGGAAGATGGAGAGTTAGGTTCTTCTCTTGGTGGAGAAGGAACAGGAGAGTGTGACTCTTCAAGTCGATAAAGGATAGGAATTATGGTGCCCTCCTCTTGTGGTCAAGGAGTGGGTAAGGTCAGGTCCTCCATAGGTAGAAGAAAAGAGGATGGTGAGACCGGTGGCATCAGTAAAGTGGAGGCGTCCTCTAGGATGAGAGAGGTTGATGGAGAACTGACCAGGGAAAGAGGTTTGTCCACACGTGATGGACTAGTAGATGGGTTAACCTCTTGAGGTTGGTTGGTGATGAGGGGCGAGACCGTATTCACCATTCGAATATCATGTTCATGCGTGTTGTCAATTAAGGTCTGGACATTATTATTTTGGGTCGGTGGATGGTTGGGGAATGGTTGCTTGAATATGTCGATGCCCTAGTTTGGAGGTGCATTAGGATTATCTAGAATGAGCTCCCCCTTTTCAAGCATGTCCTGGACTATGTTTTTGAAGGTTTTACAGTTTCCCGTATCATGACCTTTGACACAGTGGAAATTATAGAAGTCATTTTCCCTATACCACGCAGGGATGGCACGTGAGGGATCGAATTGAGGCGGTGGTCAAATTTGGGGAAGGTTGAGAATCCCTTGTTTAATAAGATTTTCCAATATAGATGCGTAAGATTCTCCAAGAGGAGTATATTATCTTTGCACGTATCTTTGCTGGAATTGACAGGTGGCGCTTTGAGATGTTGATGGCTCAGGTTGATTAGATGAAGAAGATGAAGGTCTAACGGCCACAGTGTTAGCTGAAGTTTTAGACTTAGGATTTGACGATGAAGGCTTAGAAGAAGAAGATTCATTAGTCTTGGAGTTGGGGTTCTTGCTCCGTAACTTGACGTTGTTCTCCTGTATGGCACGTAACTCAATTTTACGGGCCATCGTGAAGGCTTTGTCAAAGGTATCGAAGGTCTGAACCCTTAAAGTGGAAGAAATGTGTTTGGCGCAAGCTCGGGCGAATAGTTCAATAAGCTTAGTTTGTGGTAAGGAAAAGGAGAGTTGATTGATAAGGCCTCTCCAACGAGCAACGAAGTCAGCTACTGATTCGTCCTCAAATTGATAAATAGTGTAAAGGTCTGTGATCAAAACCTTTTTGGTGATATTAATGGAGAAATGGTCAAGAAAAAGCTGGGCCAATTGTGTAAATGAGAAGAGGGAATGGGTGGCAATGGAGCTGTACCAGTCGAGTGCAGCACCAGAAAGGGACATAGGAAATGTGCGCAAGAGTAATGCGTCATCATGGGCGATAAGGTAGCAGGCATGTCTAAATGCCTGTAAGTGTTGCTGTGGGTCTTCCTTGCTTTGAAAGCGAGAAAATTTGGGAAGCTCCCACTGGCTGGGGTATGGTCTAATCAGAACGGAAGGATGAATAGGCTCATTGCAAATTTGCTCGTATGATAGAGCATTACATGAGCCAAAAATGGAAGTCTCTAAGCTAGACATTTTATCCATCAGCATTTTGATGATGTCTGCTGACAGATTCATGGATGGAGCGCCCCCTAGATTATAAGGTGCTTGAAAGATATTTGGAGGGGCGTATGACGTGGATGGTTGCATAGATGCAACATATGGATAGCTAGTTATAGGAGAAAAAGTTGGGGCCAATGGCACTTGTGTCATGGGGTTGGTTGGCACAAGTTGGATAGGAGCCGTCAAGGATGGTTGAGGCGTGGCTACGCTTGTTGATGGGTAAACAGTTACTCTTGTATTTATTGGTGCAAGAGTAGGGGGAATAGAGACTAAAAGGTTTTGGAAAGGTGTGGGGTTTGGTTGAGTGACTTGAGGTTGAGGGAGTATCGAAACCCCCATGGAGGTAGGTTTAGATGGAGAGGTCACGTTCTGAAGGTAAGATATGGTTGGGTTATTGGTGGAGGTGTTGTCTAATGGTTGAATGGTAGGGGCGGTCGATGTGGTTCTTGTGTCAATTAAGGAAGTCGGCATCCCATAGATTGGGTTGCCTAGGGAGTCTCACGTTTGGCTATTCACGAGATAGTGTTGTAAGGCTTTGACGTTAAGGTCTAAGAATCATGCAAAGTCTTGGTCCCCTTCTGGAATGATAGGAGTTTGAGGCGGGGTTGGGCGAGTTGGAGTTCTTTCAGTCTCTGAGTTGAACTCCATTATAGGACTGGTTGTAGGTGGTGAAGGTGGAAGTGGTTGTTGGCTAGCGTGATCAAGAAGGGCCTTGGTTTGACTGCGTGTCAAAACCATTCAAGGCAAAAAAGGGTCAGGTTTTAGAAAACTGTGTTTTGTCAGTCTCAGAAAACCAGAATGGATGTTTAGATAGTTAGAAAGTTGGATTTTATACTTGCTATTTTTGGAAAAGAGAAAATTGACAGAGACTGACGTCGATAGAAAAACCGATGTCGGTAAATAAGTCTACCGATGTTGGTCAGATGACCGATGCCGGTACAGAAAAGGTGCCGACGTCGGTTACAGGACCGATGTCGGTTACTGTGTTTTCCAGAAACTCAGAAAAAAAGTTTTTGGAAATGGAGAAGACGTCCTTACCAGCTCAAAAAAGATAGATAAAAACAGAAAATATGATGATGACAGACAGAGCCTAACGTTAAATCGATGAAACAATTTTATTAAGATCATATGGCTTATGCCTTAATATAATGTTTGAGGAAGTTGGCTGTAAGAAGGGTCCTAGAATAGGCAATCTAAAGATGGTTTCAGGTATGTTAAGGTGCTCAAAAATTTGTATTAGCTTCCGTACAGGCCTGGTGCTAAGGAGCAAGCTCCCCTCACTTCACGATTCCAGTGGTTAGCTAGTTCGGCTTAGCCAAAATATACTTTCACTATAGTTTAGACTCTGTCAGAGAACAGAGTTGGCTTTCCCCTTGGTGGTGAAATCCAAGTAGGATTGTCGGGTTGGGTAAGGTTGTCCGCTGGGTGATGAAATCCCAGTCGGGCCTTGTCTCAAGTGAGTTTGATGTTTTATTGAGTGCTTGTGGTCTGGTAGTGTAACATCAAGTGATCTACGGTTTATTCAATATGCATTTGACTAATTACTAAGTGTAAACTACAAGATGCAAGAAAGAAAGAAATGGAATGCAGTAAGTTTTAAAACCCCAAATCGAAATATTATCTTGGAATGAAGACAAATTGGAGAAAGGGTTGAAGAGAATGATTTTCTTACTAGACTAGAAATGCAAGAAAAAGGAAGAAAGAGTTTTTTTAATTTTCTGCTTATGATTTTTTTAGAAAAGAGGAAAGAAGTGAAGGTTAAGAAGCCTAATGCAACTAAATGAACAAGGAAAAAAGGGAACCCAAGGAAGGCTCTAAAGGGGTCCCACCGAGCGTGCCAAAATGTTTCTATTCAAATTTTGTTTTCAGATTTCAAATGATTAAGAAACTAAAGAAAGAATGGTCAAGGCTTGTGTACCTGGATAAAGTCTGCGCACCGTAATCCAGACGCTGTGAGTACTCCTCTTTGGCTGTGGAGGAATGACACCTGCAAAGAAAAGAAGCTTGGACAAAAGAAGATGTTAAATAGACAGATGGTAGGTTTTCAAGCAAAAGCTTGATCCCAGAAGTATGAAAACTTCCTTAAGGGATATAAACCCACTAAACTAACAGAAAGAAATGTCTGATAAATAGTTGAATAATGAAGAACCGAAATGATAAAGAAATGGAATGAAAAAGAGAAGTAAAGACTTACTTGAGAGAAGCTATCAGATTGATAACAGTTGCCGGCATCGATAAGGCTACCAGTGTCGGTTGGTCAAGGTGCCGACGTCGGTTAGTCTGCCGATGTCGGTCAGGGTAATGACCGGCATCGGTCAGGCTAAAGGTCTTTGGATGAAGTTTGGGTAAGTCTGTGGTCCGTGGATAGAATTTGGTCAGGGTCTGGGCTTATTTGAATAGTCTGTGGTCAGAGTCTGATCAGGTTTTTGGTCTGTGGACAAAGTTTTGGGCTTGGTTGAATGGTCTGGGTCTAAGAGTCGGGTTAAATGGACAGAATGTATGATCCGAGAGAGGACGAGAGAAATAGGGAGGTGGACAAATCAAGATTCGGGTCTGGTTGATTACAGTCTAGTCTAGGGAGATATTGCTTGAAAGAAATAACTAAAAAGAGAATAAGAACACAAATAATATACTTACTTGTGCCTTGTGGAAGGTGTGCTACCGATGATTCCCATACCTGTTGTTGATGTAGCTTGTATAGAGAACCTGTCGCTGAGGGAGAACCTTGAAGCTCTTGCTGCACCTGAGGGAGAGAATGGGAGGTTTGATTGAGGGATTTCGCAGATTGACAGATAGTCCAAGACTAGGATTCCTGATTTGCTTTCAGAGATTTTCTGATTTCTCCTTCGAATCCTCAAAAGAGTTTGAAAGACTGGTTAAGTATAACCGACGTCGGCGATTCCACCGGCGTCGGTCGACACTTGGCCGACGTCGGCGGGGTTAGAACGGGCAAAACAAGCCACCAAGCCCATTTTTCTTCCACCAAGTGCCCTGTCCATTGGGGAATGTCGAGGATTGTGCTAAATATGCACGAGAGTTTGTTAGGAGGTTAGAAGAATTAGGGATTGATCTTGAGTGAGTCATAGGAGGAGAATTAGTCTAAGGTGAGGTGTCTCAGGCGAGGTGTCATGGGTGAGGTGTCCAAGGAGGGGGGTTAATTCAAAATAAATTAATTATTTTAAATTAGTAATTGTTAGAAATGGGTTAGGAATGGACTAAGGGGGAAAGTGACCAAGGGTTAGACACTTTTTTAGGTGTCTACACTATTATTGTCCAAGAGACCTAAGCTTTTTGGGTTTTTTTCATTGTGTCTATGTGAGTCTACCTATGAAATTGTGGATGCTGGAATTCTTTGGATCTCCTTTTAGAGTTGATTTAGTCTTCAAACCCTAAACTCCATTATGATTTGACAAAATTTTAGAAAGAAGGGGGATTAGTGTGTGTAATATGCACTGAACGTGTATCTATAGCCCTTGTGTGGGCACGCTACATACATACCAATACTCTGAAGAGGGGTCAATCCATATGTAGTTTTCTCACATGATGTGTTTTGTGAAATAGTGTGTATGAAGATGAAAAATGCTAAACTAAGTATACCTAAGGTGATTAGGGACTGGTGTAAGGATTTGAATAAGCTTGTAGTAGTATTGGTTGGTTGTATGTAGAGAATATGGAATATTGCCTTAGTAGTTTTTCTTATATTATTGCTTTCTTTGTTATAATTTCCAAACCCTTCTAAATGAAATTTGAATGGTATTTTATAGGTATTTATTGGTCATGGGTCAAATGTATTCATGTTAGGCCAACAAGAAACATGATAAGAACCAAAAGGAAATGACCATTGGTGGTAAAAATGCACTTGAAAAGGAACACCAACAATAGACACTATAGGGTCTGGTGCTATAGTCCAAGTTGGGCACTATAGTCCTGAATGAATGAGACCAAAGGGGATGAAATAATCACTTGAAAAATGCTTGGAGGAGGTGGAATCACTATCTAGAAGGCTATAGATGACTAGGAATCAATGAAAAGATGCTTAGGAGGGTCATGAGAATAAGCAAGAGGGACATGTGGGTTGGGTGTCACCAACAGAATCAAGCTACCAATTTTCACATTTTATATGATTACATTTCCCCCCCTGCTTTATTCTAGTGATGCAATAAAGTGAAATACTAGGATAAAGGAAAAATAGAAAGTGTACCTGAACTTACTTATAAGGGTGAAGCTTATGAATTTGTTTAATGTTAGATGTGCATAGAGAGAGCATGTCATGAATTGTGAATCTATAAGAGAAACTAAAGAGTAGATTAGTTCTTACTAGCTATTCTATATCTAAAATAAAAATGTACAAAGCTAGGTAAGAGAGAGAGGAAGAGAAAGGAATGAATACACCTCATTGGGTACACAAACCACTACAAAACCTATTGTGGTGATAAGTAATTTTGGATAATTCTAAGTAATGATAAGTATGTATTATAAAAAGATTAATGTCATGAACAGAGCTAAGTACTCAATTCCTTGAGAGTGGCTTAAGAATGCAAAGGTTGGCCATATGGATCCATTGTCATCCACTAAAGTGAAGCTAGGTGGTCATGCATTTGTTAATTGATGTTTTGACTATGTGTCTGATCCCTCTAAGTAGGTGGCTGAAGAATACAAAGGATAGCTAGTCCTTTGGCTCTTTCATTACCCACTAAGTGAAGCTATTAACTGCTATCGATATGAAATGTGTGTCATATGAGATGGATCCTAATCCCATGAATGTTCTATAATATGACAATGTGGCATGGATAGCCAAATGTATGCTAGAAACTAGGTCACTCTTGGCCACTCCAAAAGGTGGAGATTAGGCTTGTATGAAAGCCACTCCAAAACTAGGTACTAGGCTTATATGAAAGCTGCTCTAAAATATGGAGGTTATGCTTGTATGAAAACCACTCCAAAATGATTCCAACCACTTGCAAATGGAATAAAGCATGCAAATACTGAGAATGCATGGGTAATATACTCAACTCAAAAAAAAAGACAAATATGTTATGCACATTTCCCTCAATCATTGGTGTCTAAAACATGAATTCTGATCTAGAAGTTATACCAACTACCTTATCTAAAACTAGAAGCAAGAGCCATCATGCCACATATGATACCCCTTATATCTAGATTATTTGATAAAAACTATACTAAAGCTACTATATTTAAATTGGTTTGAATGTGCAAAACTATAACTAAATGTGAGAAAAATGTAGCCATATAAAATGTGAAAATAGATAACTTGAGTGTGGTTGGTCACACCCAACCCATAAGCCCCTCTTGCTTGATCTCATGACCCTCCTAGGAATATTTTCACTAATTTTAGTCATCAATAACCTTCTAGATAGTGATTAGACCTCCTCTAGGTAGCATTTCTAGTGATGATTCCATCCCCCTAGGTCCCATTCCTTCAGGACTATAGTGTCCAACTTGGATTATAGTGTTTGACCCTAGGGTGTTCATTTCTAGTGCTCATGTCCAAGGGCATTTTTAACACTAATGATCATTTCTTTCTGATTCTTATCCTCTTTCTTATTATTCTAATGCAAATAGATTCAACCCATGACCAATAGATCCCAATAAAATCCCATTCAAAGTTCATTTAGAAGGGGTTATCAATTATTACAAAGCAAGAAAGCATTCAAGCAAAACCACTAAATAAATCTTCCCTATTCTCTACATACAATCAACCAATCCTACTACAAGCTTATTCAAATATTTACACCAGTCCCTAATCACCTCAAGTACACTTAGTTTAGCATTTTGAATATTTAGAAACACTATTGTACAAAGTACATCAAGTGGGAGAACTACATATGGCTTGATCCCTCTTCAAAGTATTGGTATGTAGGTAGTGTTCCCACACAAGGGGTGTGGATACACATTCATTGCATATTACACATACTAACACCCATCTTTCCCAAATTTTATCAAATCATAATGGAGTCTAGGGTTTGAAGACTAAATCAACTCTACAGGGAGATCTGCAAACATCCAGCATCCAAAATATCACAAGTGGGCTCACACAGACACAGTGAACAAAACTTAGAAAAATCAAGTCTCCTATATAATAGTGGTAGAAGAGGAATATAACACTAGACCCTAGGGTGTCCTATTTTGGTGCTCTGATCTAATCATGAAATGAAGGCTAGATCTTGATTTGTGACACTATCCTAGTCCTACATAGTGAATTTTAGACTCTATCTCAACCATCTCAATCTATTTTTAGCTAAGTCTTATTTTCTCCACATTTATTACTATTTATAAAAAGGTTAAAAATACAATTAGATTATACAAATTATTAGCTTAATTATTGCCACATCATTTAATGATTTAATTAACTCAAACCCCTAACTAAATTAGGAATAATACTCTAATATTCCTAAAACTATTAAATCATTTGGTAAATCTAATTTACTTCATTTACACATAAAAACTATAGAAACCCTAGGGTAAATTTTTGATTGATTTTTCCTATATTTTTCTAATTTTGACATACATAATAAAATTAGAACTTAGCATTAAATTTTAAAATTTCATAGTAATTTAAAATAATTTTCTTTCAAACCCTAGTTGCCCATTCTAGGTCCCAATATTTTCTTAGTATTTTTCCTATATTTTTTTGATTTTTTTACTTGCATAATAAAATTAGAAATTAACATTAAATTTTAAAATTTTATAGTAATTTTAATATAATTTTATTTCAAATCCTAGTTGGCCATACTAGATCTCGTTATTTTCTTAACATTTTTCCTATATTTTTTTATTTTTTACCTGCATAATAAAATAAAAAAATTGCATAAAATTTTAAAATTCCTTAGTAAATTTTAAAAATAATTTTATTCAGAACCATAGTTGCATGTACTAGCTCCTATTTGATTTTTGAGGTATCACCTTACATATTTGTGACCTTCATATCCTTTTTATGCACTTTTTATTTTGTTGTTTTTAGGACATTACATTTCCTATATTCAATACTTTCCTTTCATAGCACCTTGTTTACTAAAAATTATTACAAAAAATTCAATCAATTTTCAATTTGTTTTCCTACCTTAACAATGGCCCATTACACTAGTTTTGATGAAACTAATAAAAGGAAACTATAATAAATTTTAACTAAACAACCTAACATGCAAGATGACATGATTAAAATACTACAAGATGAACAACAAAAAGTGAACAATGGTCAATCTTTGCAAACCATAGAGCAACCAATTAAAAATGACACTACATGGGTAACTATGTCTTAACAACCCCCTATAGCAGCCCGACCTTCCTCTATGCTACCAACAACTAGTACATCTTTGTATCTTGATGTGGCATCCCTTGAGAAATAGATAAGATCTCTTCAATAAAAGGTGATACATCTTGAGCAAGGTGCCTCTAGACCTATCCAAGTTTTGATTTTTTTTCTCTACTACATACGCCATTGGCATGTCACATTGCTTCTCCACCCTTGACATAAGGTTTTGTTCAACTCAAACTTACTCTATATGATGGCAAGGGTGATCTAAAGACACATTTGAAAGCTTTTCATGTAACATGCTTGGACTATGTGCCAACTAACTGTATACTTACCAAGCTATTTCCATAGAGTCTAAAATATTATGTTTTATAGTTGTTATATAGTCTATCAAATCAGTCATTTAATGCATTCAATCCTTTAGCTGAAATTTTCCTAGCTCATTGTAGCATCAACATTGGTGATAAGGTTTTATATGCCCAAGTTTCAAAATAGAAACAAAGGTCAAATAAGCATCTCATAGATTAGGTTCTTCGATATAAGACTATATTGGCTAAGATGACTAGCCCCATGGTTGATCAAGAGTTACAAGATCTATTAAAATAGAGTCTTCTACCATCCTTACAAGAGTGAATAATGTTCAAAACATTCTCTTCCTTCATTGAGCTATGTCATACACTAAAGGAAAGGGAAGTTAAGATAATTTAAATGGGCAAACTCAAGTACACAAGTATATCAGAAACAAAAAAAGAGTAATAGAAAAGTTCCATACAAAGTCAAGGTCAGTGATAACAAAGTCAAAATTAACCTATAATAAATATAGCTTCAGAGCCCCCTCAATGTGTGGTTTTATCAACACATCCTCGATGAACCTTTATTGATCTACTAGTTGTTCCAACTAGAGTTTTATAACAGCTTTTGGAATGTAATATTATATCTCTCCTTATTTGGGAAGTTGTTCCAATAAATCCTCTTTCATAGGGATATGGTCAACATGAATTTTGAAATTTTCATAGGGCACCAAGTCATACAACAAATAGATGCATCAGTTTGAGACACAAGATATATGACTTGATAGATGGCAACATTATTGATCTTGGTACTTTAGTTGAGCCTCCTTAGGTAAAGAAAACATAAGATAAAGCTTTGAAAACCTTTTTAGATCCTTTCTCATAGAATTTAAAATAAGAGATAGGGGATACATCAGGTGTTCACCATGCGTATCATGTACATCGCATACCAAATACATATAGGGAACCTTTAATTGAGTCACATCCTTTGAGAAACATTATTGGTTTATATAATTCTAGAGTTTTAGCTAGACCTTCCATCTCTTTATTAGAGTAAGATATAGTTTATGATGATTTATATTATCATGCACTCATTGTAAGAGCCTACATTCATAATCACATTATTCATAGTGTTCTCATAGACAATATATCTATAATGAACATGTGCACTATGACATTATTATAGAATTTGAGATATTCAGAGTAGGATATTACATCGATGGACATAGGTATCAATAGATTCAGTGGACACTTACAGAGTTCATTAGGTGAGATTGTATTTCCTCTATAGGTTGGTCCAACACATGTGGCCACACCATTTACTATTATTCCCAGTGCATGAGTTTTTGGTATATTACTTGGTCGACCTAAATTTGTAAACTTTGAGTAGTACCTTCTATAATTCATAAATACATGAAATTCAATCATTATAATCAGGTTGTTATAGTTGGTGGAGTTCCATATGAATTACCACTCCCCACTTTAGAGCCATCTACTATCTTTTAGTCACCAGTTTCAATTCCACCATGAGTTTTAGTTTTTCCACTAGTTTTAGTTCTTCTACTAGTTCAAATTTAGACATAGTTGAGGCCTCCATCACTAGTGTAGAGAGTTCATACACTTCCACAGAGGTCTCTTTCAGAGTAACCATAGTTTTAGGATACTAGATAGCTTCCATCTATAATATTCACACCTAGATTAGTATCATTGAGGTCTCATTCCTATACACATAGAGAATAGGTTTAGAGAGCTTCTTGCATCCACTTCTCAAAGTTATAGGAGGATCCCATAGTCAGTTTCCACTACAAATATTTTAGAGCATTTACAATGTATATAGATTTCAAAACCATAGTGTCATCCCTTCCATCATGTTTCACAATCATGTACAATCCCTCTCCTTGATACAAGACACCATGATAGGGAGTCTCCCATGAGACTCATCAGTTAGTATCATCTCTTCTCAGTATTTCTTCTACATAGTCTCATTTATGCTTGATTATATATAGTTTATTCCAAAAATACCAAAAAACATTCAAATAATTAAAAATATAAAAACATTAAAAATTTTCTTATGGCAAAAATATTTTTATTATATGCATTATCCATGCTTTACATTTCTACTACTATGTTAGACTTAAATTTTATTATTCTATGCTATTGTTTGTCAATATATCTACATTACCATGCTTCACTTGATCTTATTTGAGTGTGTATAGTGACATATAGATCATTGATTTCTTCACTTTATCCATTGAGGGGGGTATCCTACTTCTACATTCAAGACATACATTGATATATCTACCCCATAGGGCCATATTTTACATGACTACACCATCCAAGTTATGGCATTCTTACAACACATACTTTAGTTATCATGATTATGTACATTTTTTACTAGCTTAAACAAATTACTTTATCGATATTTTACTAGTATATAACACTTGTGTATTTATTAGCATATACCTAGTCTTGTAATCCATGTCTTGTATACTTTCACTTCTTAATTTGATCGGTTAGATATAATTGTATTTTTAGTATATTACAAGATTTCTTTTTTGATTTGTGTAGCTAGATGTGATTGCATTTTCTTAGTTTTTGTTTTATCTCCTATATGTACCTTTAGACATTTTCCAATATCCTTTACTTCTACTCTTGTGTGTGCCTTAGAAAATTTTCCAATGTCCTTTGCCATTACTATTCTAGGTGATTATGGATTCCACGCCAACCTTACTCATTTCAATTATATGTGTATGTGGCATTTGAACATGCCTTGTATGCTTGCATTTTAGTTTGAGTTACATGTGTCGATGTCCCCTTGTTTGTTTATCCCCTTGCCCACTCATGTTTACTTCTTACTTCTTTCCTTTCATGCTTGTTACTTGTTTAATTTTCAATTATTTTTAATGCCATGATCCACATCATGAATTATTTTACTTTTCTGGATGCTATAATGGACATCATGCTCCATCCCTCATTAACTAGTAACAGCTAAAAACTAACCAAACTTCCAATTTCAATTCAGTACATTTCACATGCTATTATATTGTTATATCTATCTAGGTATACCCCTATTGATCTAATAATCTCTCATTAAAAACCATTCTATAACCTGAGATATCTTGTTGATTGTCATTGATATATCATGTATCTTTATAGCATAACACACTTGAAGGGCTCTTTATTCTAAGGGTAG
>JARHVA010010201.1:0-22500 GCA_037957365.1 Torreya grandis
TAGTTAATTTGATCAAATGAAATTACAGTTATGTCAACTCCTCTATCATCAACATTATAAAAAATAAACACATGTCCAATGCCTTTTTATTTTTCTTAGCTACACAAAAATCCTTTTTTCAAGCACTCTACCATTTATAGTCCATTATTTATTGAAAGGGTTTAGTTCTTTTATTGAAGTAATTAATATCAATTTTGTAATGTTTTCTTCTTCATATTCATTAATGTTTGATGTTATCACTTTGTGTATCATATTTTCAAATTTTTGGAATACAAAATATTGTTCAAGATGGAATGGATTACAAGTGATAAAAACAAAGAAAATAATAATTAGGTTCACTCTATAATGATTATGACAAAGTAATATTTTTTTCGTATAGTCTAAAACATTTGATTTATTTTTTTAATTTTGAAATAAAACCATGCGTACATTAATATCTTAAATAAAAAATTATAGATATTAAATTATTATTAATTTTTATCTCTAATATGTAAGTGGGGGGTTGTGTGTGTGTGTGTGTGTGTGTGTGTGTGAGTGAGAGAGAGAGAGAGAGAGGAGAGAGAGAGAGAGAGAGAGGAGGATGAGAGAGAGAGAGAGAGAGAGAGAGAGAGAGAGAGAGAGAGAGGAGAGAGAGAGAGAGGAGGAGAGAGAGAGAGAGGAGAGAGAGAGAGAGAGAGAGAGAGAGAGAGAGAGAGAGAGAGAGAGAGATGCACTGGTATAGATTATAATATTACATCAATAATTAAAATATGAACAAATATCTTAAAATCATGCAATTTAATGAATAATAAATAATTTAAAATAATTTTTCCAAAGCAAGGTAATGTTTTTTAAAATGAGCATTATTAAGAACTCAACATGAAAATAGAAAATATTTAAAGGTTTTTATTTTGGTGGATAAGTGGTAAATTATGGAATCCCCATTATTGGCTGTGGAAATGGTTGGTGTTATGAGTGTTGCTAAAATAATTTTAGTGGGAAATACAGTGATGTGTATTCATTAAAATTAATATTTAATTCTAAAACAATGCATTTATGACCATAATTTAATACACACTTAGCTCATGCTCAATTATATAATTTTAAACCACTATCCTTTACTTTTATGTGGACAATACTTATCTCTGAATAATTTTGATCCTTGATATTCTTATAATTCATTCCAAACTTCCTATGATCATCCCTTTACTAATTCACACTTCCATCTTAGTTATATTTTCTTATCATAAAAGGCCACTCCTTCAAGACTATCCTACTTGTTGCTTGTGTCTGAATCCATCAGTCTCATCCTCACAAGTTTATTCAAAATTTTTCACAAAATACCACTATAAAATCATATTTTACATTCAATTATTCACTATATTGTAAATACTATATTTTTTATAACTACACATTGAGAAGGAAAGCACATATTCTTTTCAATTCTAAGTCCATACAACCCAAATAGCCATGAGCTAAGTTTGAATACACCTCCAAGGTAATAAGTAATTATTGAAGTACATATACACACTAGGATTTCATTAATATATAACATCACACCATTATTTAACACACACCAACAAAGCAAGGGATAATTACATGGAGTTTGATCCATCTTTTAGAGTATTGGTATGTAGGCAATACTTAACATATGGGGTGTTGAGGTCAGGCACAAATTCAATCACTAATCCCATTTTCCCATCCACAAAATTTCTTCCTCATTATAAATTAAGATATCATTTAAAGTGAATAAGAAGTCACATATTGGCTTCCATAGTGAATCAAGTAACCTTGATCATACACACATGATCTACAGGTGAAGATGCACCAATCCAAATTTACATAGAGGAAAAAAACCCTACTAAACACTGATGCACCCTATAGATGACAACATAAGCCAACATTGTATGAATATCATGACCTTATACCAAATTTAAATGTATATCTATTCTTAATTCAAGACATAATCACATAGTCCCATAGTTGATCACACAATCTATGTTGTAGACTATCAAATTTGAGTGTCAACTAAGTAGTTTTTCTTTAGTATTTTTACCTTTTTATTATTTTCCTATAAATAGTAAGTTATAAATTAGTCTTATGTAATTTATTAAATATTTTATACATTCTTATTTTACTTATTAGTTTTTTAAATCACTAATTTATATAAAACATATTGGTGAACTCATCTATTGATTGAATATTGAAAATCCTAATCATATATATTTCTAGGGTTTCTTTCATTATTTTTATTATTTCCAATTATTTTATTAGGGTTTTTTATATTTTATAAATTCTTTGCTAATAATAATATTCCAAGTTTGTATTTTATATTTATTCAATATAATAAAGTTGAATAAGTTCTAGACTAAGTGGTACTCAAGTTGAGCATACCTAGATTTATTTTGATAAGGAACATAATATGGAAAAAAACAAGGGTACATTAGAACCTTAAAAATATTAATGCACAAATAAAAAATATATAAGTGCATGAAGATACTTTAGAGCATGAATAATATAATAAAGACAACATTGACTTTAAAGATGAACATCAAGATGTAATTACACCTATATATGAATAAAAAATCTATAGACACTCCACTTTCATCACTTTCATGTTGAAATTGAAAACCCAAACAACTTTCTACAACAACACATAAATCAGGTCAAAAATCACTAAAACACTCAAGTTCATCTGCACACTTGACATGCATATTTTAAAACACATTAGAGCCTCCCTAATTGGGGGACTACACCATATCAAATCATCACCTTCATTTAATTCATCCTAAGTCAAATTACTAATTTACAAGTGATGTTCTCGATTAATTAAGTAGAACAATTACTTAAATTTCAATATTTCATAAAACACACAAAATTATAATCAATATTAATTAGCTAATCAAAAAAATAAAATGGATAAACATAAAATACATGAGAATTGGATAAATCATATTATTCAAATTTAAAATTTCCAAAAATATCCTCATCATGACATCACATGCCAAGTTGTTAAAATTTGAAAAATATCAATATAAATGCAAAAAAATATAAAAAAATGCAACATATGCTTAATCAATGCAAACTCTATCCAAAATATTCATTGAATTTGACATCCAAATTGAACTAAGCCTTAACCACACATGTACATTTTCATCTAAAGATTGAAATAATTTTGAAAAATATATAAATAGATGGGTTAGCTTCCACTCTTATCAAGATTTTTCGTGCAAACTTACTCTACCAAAATATAAAAAAATCTTCATCCATTCATCCATTGTTTGACCAAAATACACATAACATAAGAGGAGATGCTATAGGAATGACATTGTGACATTGATGAAGACTCCAAGGTCTACATATGAGACAAAAAATAGTATGTTGATAAGATAGAGAGATCTAAAGGGAAGGTAAATTATATTATTTGTCTTCTTTATGCTTGTTTATCTCTTCTTTGTCCTTGCCCAATCTGATGACATATACTTGGGTTTTAGGTTTTTATGCATTCAATTTTGATTTAATAATAATGAAGAAAATTACTCCCTTATACTCATGTGTTTACATATGACATGTCTAGTGGGATGATACACCCACAATCATCTTTAATACATTCTATCATCCTCTAATTATGAAATTAGATCAATTTTGAGCATAATATCCATTTTTTTTGTATATTTTTTCATTTCTATCCTTTACATATTGACAGGGATGCATTATTTATCAATGGATTTTATTCTTGTAATTTGTGATATTGCTCTATGTAAAAATGATATCACTTCCCCCTTATTTCTATTTCTCTATGTTTTTCAAGAAAAGGGCAAGAATGCATTGAATATCCATGGGAACGCATTGTGTATTGATAGAAATGATTGATCCAGACAAATTATCAATGAAAATATCTAAAACCTTAATGGCAAATTTGACATGTAAAATATCAGACTTGACTTGCTATTAGTGAGATTAACTTACTAAATGGTGGGATCACAAAGGTAATAGTCTTTTTTTCATGTCTGTCATTTTAAAAAAATGGTAGGAACACCCTAGTTGACAATGATATTGCCATGAAAATTAGTGATATCAGTCTACTAATCATCATAATTTCTAGTTTCTTATTTATTATTTCTTTTATAAGCAAAATGATATGATTTCTCTACTAAATACTGGGATCACCCTAATAAATAATGGGATCACTCTGTGTAATTTTATCATGAGATAAAATTTCAACTATTCAACCTCCTTTATTTTCTAAAAAACATAATTAATTGTTTAACTTTGTTTATTATAGGTTCACTTGCCAATGATGTGGTTTTTATTTAGACAAACACTTTTTGAACATTTCATTTGGTGCAAATAAATATAGCCAACATTTACATTTGGTGTTCTTAAAAAGTTATATTTTCATTTACTTATGTATTTGATTTGTTTATTTGTTTTTTAATAATCAATCATGCATATGATCTCCCCTTACCCCCTTGAGTGAGGTTGGGTAAAAAAACATAAAGATTATTATTATCCCTTTTTTTGACTACATGGGGTGGATTTAATCTCCTTCTTATGAGTTTGTAGGGTGCAACAACTAGGGTTTCATCTCCCAACATACATACCAACCCTATACATATGATATGAGATATAAATTGAGAGTAGTTGTTACTAAAAACATAGATAAATTCCCTACAAAGAGTTTCATGAAAATAAGGGGTTTATCCCTAGCACTACAGTATCAAACATCACCCTTAGAGTTCAAATTTCTAGTAGCACTTCACTGAGATATTTATGATTGAAGTGGTTGTGAAGGGGATAAATCCTATTATGAATTAACTATTATTTGTTATTATTGAATGTATTTTTAGCCCCACATACCATAATATATATCAAGGACCATTTATAAAATCCATATAGATTTTCCAGATTAAGATTTTCAACTATAAATAAGTTTTTAGTGCAAGGGAAACCAACCTCTCCCAATATTTCATGACATACCACTTGAAGTGATTGTTAGGTGAAATCAATCTATCACTACTTAAATTAAGGTATTTATGTGGACTACACTTCTATTGCACATCTATTCTTCCACTAAAAATAGGGCTTGTTTTGAATGTGTATTATTTATTGGTTATTTTCCTATACTCATTTTATGTGACATGCCTTATACATCAAAAAAATTCAAACATATCTTAAGTCCAAACATTGTCATTTTAAAATCATGTGATAAGGTGTTATTCTACCCAATTTTTAGGTCATATTTATCTCATCATAAACATTTAACTACCCAATTGAAATAGTACATTGTCCTCATTATACCATTATGATGCCCTTTTATAAGAAAATGTAAATTAGGTTAATTTGAACTAAAATCTGATTCTAATTCAATTTCAAATCAGGTTAATTTTTAACCAATATCTAACTCTAATCCAAAGTCAAATAAAGTCAAATTTCAAAGTTAAACAAAGTCAATTTTCAAAAGTCATACAAAGTCAACTTTCACAAGTTAACTAAGGTCTACTTTCCAATCAAGTCAACTTGGAAATTCAAAATTTGAATCAAAGTCAAAGGTTAAGTCAAAACCCTATATTTTTTAAGATTTTAAGATCAAATTTGGTCAAGGGAAATTCAAAAATAATCCTTAACCCTTTGAACATTTACACTACAACTTTTGGAAGATAATTCAAATTCAACATCATTATACTCTGGTAAGTTTAAATTGAACTTTATACTCGATCAAGAAGTATTTAGAAAACACTTCAATATACAACTTGAATTCAAAATATTTATTCAATTTGATAGTCAACTTTGAATTAATAAGTAAATCTTTACACATAATCAAATAAAATCAATTCAAACCTCCTATTTGACTCAAGATAAATATCATTAATTTAAACATGCCTAGATATACATGTGGTGGGGCTTCTTACAACACATCTTTAGATGATGAATGGTCTTAAAATCCACTTGGATACTTCTAAAACAATGGAAACCAAGAGGAAAAGGTACATCAACCCAAATATGAGGATATACCACTAAGAACAGAATAAGTACGTAACTATGTTCTAATAGAGGAGATACCTCTAGATTCAACTTCCACTCATGAACAAGACCTTGTAAAAAATTCTATTCAAATTATGTAATCATCAAACAAAAGAAAGGGTAACATTATAGACCCCACCCCAAATAACCAACTCATTATTGCACTACTACAACAGACTAGTCAAATTCTATCTTCTTTGGTTGATTCCCTAGCCATCGCTTCTCTCAACAATCTCCCACCTATGGAACAAAATATTCCCATTAAGAAACATCAAAAAGATTCATTATCTAATCCTCCATCGAGTGTAGATCCATTTACAAATCCTAATCAAACCCATCTAATGGATCCATCACTACATGTCACTAGAGATCCACCATAAGTATTCCCAAATCTGCATCAAGTCCTTCCTAGTTCCTAACCAATTTATTCTATTTTGAAACAAACTCCTTCTAGTTCACTAAAAAATTCTTCTAGTTCACAAGATGTTCCTTTTAAATTTCTACCAATTACTTCTAGTTCCCAACTAATTTATTATAGTTTATAATAAAATTACTCTAGTTCACAACAAAATTATTCTAGTTCATAACAAGTTACTTTGAACTCCCAACCAATTTCTTATAGTTCAAAACAAATCCATTCTAATTCCAAAAAATAGGTTGTTAAAAATACTCTACCACAATTTTTTTTACCTAATCCACAAAAAAAAGTTACCAACCCTTCATTACAATAAGATTTAATAAACCCACAACAATAAGTCTCTTTTGATCAACAACAAATTCCCACTTTCCAATAGTAAGTCCCTTTGCAAAAAGTTCCTATTTGTTCATAGTACATTCCTCTATATAGACAGTAAATTCCTCCAACTCAACAATGTGTTTCTAACCCACTTCCAAATATTAGTCAATAATAAATACCCTATCAACAATACAATCCTAGTTATAGGGTGAATAACCCTAATAACTAAGCCCAAAGGGTACCCATTACAACCTACTTAAATCATAATCCACCTATTTATCCAAATCATGTGAATACCCATTTAAACACTTAAAAAAATACACTTACTTCATTCTATAATGCTCCCCCTCTCCAAGAATTTCAAGAGATAAATGATTTCATTCTAGGAATCCAAGCAAGAAATTAGGGCAAAAAGTACAAATTTGACAAAATATGCCCATACCTATTTGACACAGGTTTTCTTTAAGTACCTTTACCATCTTATTCTTAGGCACCCAAATTTAACAAAGGCAAGGGAAGGGGTGTCCTAGAAAGCATCTAAAGGAATTCTTTTATGGCTTGTGAAAAATAAGCCTATAACAACATTTATGTACTTCACTTGTTTCCATGCAGTTTGGGTGGAAAATCCTTAGAGTGGTTTATGCAATTGTCAAAAGGATCCATCAACACCTTTGATGACTTGTCTGTAAAACTTATAAAGCACTTCTCCTACAACATAAAGAATGAGTTGACCATGGTTAATTTATGCAATGCTAAACAACATGGCGGGGAATTTTTTTCTTACCTACAATGATAAATAAGTTTTTTATCCAATTTACACACACCCTTATACATAAACAACTAGAAAATATATTCACTTCCAATCTCAATTCTAAGGTGGATCATCACATAAGGCTCCATTGTGCTGATACATTTGAAGATATTATAGATAAAGAGGTGCAAATTGAAAAAACACTTATAAACAAAGGCCTTATCAATATTTATTATAAAAATCATGCACAAGCTCAAGCTTAAGCTCTAGTGCAAGCACATGAAGTAAATATAAGAATCCTAAAGTATTTAATAAGAACAAGAATGTAGTAGGTAATGGAGTAAAAAATAAATATGTGCAAATGGTACAACCACTACATGTCTAAAATACTCCACATACTCCATCCATTACTTTATAAAGACTACTTCTAAGAAGAGATCAATATCAAAATAAATTATTTAGTGACCTTGGTGAGCCTATTGAAGTAGTGTTCAAAAACTTTGTTTTTAGCTAACATGGTATTTGGCCCAATAAGAAACCTTTTTTAGAAGACCAACTAATTCCCACATGGTATAGAGACAAAAAATATTGTGATTACCATCAAGTTAAAGGGCATGTAATTCACAGGTGTGTGTAGTTAAGGCACTTCATCCAAGATCTGCTTGGTCATGGTGAAATTGAGTTGGATAGTGTTGCCTATATTTTCAATCAAAATATGGGTATTTATAAAGCTCCATTTCTAAACCATAACTCCAATAATCAGTTCTAATCCAATAATTAGAATCATAATTAATATTAGAAACAAAATTAGGGAAATTGTAATCAAGGTCACGATTTTGAAGCTAACTAAATTAGCTACCATGATGTCCTATATAATAATAATAATTTTGTATGTAATATTATTAGTAATCATGTAAATAATATTAAAATAAATCCTTGTCAACCTTCAAACACACCTCAAAGTGCTACCCCTTTTATTTTAGAACCTCCTCCTTCATATCTTAGTGGCCTATAAATCAGAACAACATTATTGTGCCTCAAAATCTATTGTTCACTATTTTAGGTCCTACACCTCTTCCTTCTAATGTGATTAATCCTCTGTTGACTCATAATTGTGTTATCACAACTCAACATCTAAAGTTTACACTTCAAGGTCCTTCACCTCCTTCCCACAATAATCTGGATCAAAACACCTTGCCTTCAAAATCCAAGTTACCCTCTTCCACTGAAAAGTCATATGATCTTATGGAATAATTGAACAAAACAACAATAAAAGTTATATTCTAGATCTTTTATGTACATTTAAAATAAATGAATAAATATTATATGACCTTCTATGATAATCCAAGGTTTGAAATGACATTCATCTTGCATAATTCTAATCACCTTTGGGGCATTTATCCCTAGGTCAACAAATTAAATTTGACCAAAGTGATATGTCATCCCTTGGCCCATTACAAAAAGACCCTATTTATGTCAAATCCATCATTTATTTCCATAAGATTAAATAAGTTCTCATAGACAATGGTTTAGGCATAAACATAGCCACATTAAAATTGATAGGACATTTGGGGTATACTTCAACATATTTACATCCAAACACCATTACTATCAAGGTGTATAACAATTAATAAAGAGAATCACAAGGAACTATATGATTACTTATCCTTATTGGGATTATCACCCATTTACTCTTTGCCATGTCATAAACATTGAAATACCTTAAAATTTTCTTCTTTAATGTCCTTAGATCCATGAAATACACATAGTCCCTTCCACATTTCACAAATTATTAAAAATCCCCCATTCTAGAATGGAGGTTACTATTCCCAAATATTTACAACCATTCAATATTATAAACATTTTAAAGCCAAGTATTGTTAATATAATTATTGTCCTGACATTAAGCATGCACTTAGAAAGGAAAATAATAAATTTATTGTCCTAGAACTAAGCATGCACTTAGAAAATACAATAATAAAGCTTCCAAGTCTCCTAAGTCTAACTAAAGTGACCCCAGTAACCTTGTGTCCACTTTTACTACTCCACCTCCCCATATTTCTTACCACTTCACTATTAAAGATAAGGGTCTTGACACATATAACATTAGGGATACCTTATACATTGCCAAATTTAGAAAATCTCCCAAATCCCATTGTAGGCCCAAGATATAATGACATAAAAAGACTTATTCTTGTTCCAAGGGACCTTCTCTATTTATCAAAAATGGTTTTCAAAATAAAGAACAAAGTAACAAGTTTGATAATTCTTGACTATACAATGATGATGATTTCACCTCTTGTTATTAGAGTGCCAAATATCCTATTCCTAATAAGATCCTGAAACATCATGAATACAAAATAAAGGGCTTGGGGATATAATAATAAGATATTCTTGAACAATTTTTGGAAACTATGCACAAAGGTACTCGAGGCATTAAATACAAATTACATGGGGGTGACCCCTCAGATCTCAAGAGTGATAAAACTTTAGTGTCTAAAAAAGATGATCATGATAGTGATGCAAAATCCTATTTTAATGTCATTCTTTTTATCACTTCCTCTTCCAACTTCTCATTTTCCTTTTATCATCCTAAACTAGTTAATTAGGTTCAACAAGATCACATTATACCAGTAGATGACTTTCAAAATAAAGAATAACTTTTAGAGTTCCTAGGCCTTAGGGATGGTGTGAAAATTGGAGACCACAAATAAGGATTTGAGATCATATTGGACTCTACTACCTACTTTGGAGAGTAATTGAACTCACTTAGTCAAAATAAAAAAAATCAAACATTCATGTCCATTAGTGAAAACCTCTCTAAGGCACTTTTAGACTAGGGAAAAAGTTAAATAAAAAGATGAGTCCCTTGGTGAAAATATATTTTATGTGCCAATGGATGGGGAAGTTCACTTTCCTCCTCAGGAAGTTTAGAGTCCTACAAGTTCACACCTTACATTTGGATCAAATATTAGTGCAAAAGAGTAATAGGTATTTGAGCAATTAGTTTAAGTTTTCCCACACACATTTATTGAGTGGTCATTACCTGACATGGGTGGTTTAGACTCTTCTTGCATGGGTGGGCCTAATGTTCCACAATAATATGGAGAGATAAATTTCCCTAAGTACCAATTATATAAGAGTATGGATCTACAATGCTTGTGGAAGACACCACTAAGGTCAACATTGTTACTCTAGATGATCCCAAAATTGTTAAGATTGGTGTGTCCCTCACTATAGAGGAACATGAATTTATCATTGTCATTCTCAAAGAGTTCATTGAAATATTCACATAGTCTTATGTTGATATGCATAGGATAGATCCATCTCTGGTTATACTCCATATTATTATGCACTTAGATGTTGAGACCATTAAACAAAAAATATGGAAAATGCATTTGTGCATTGCCATATTAATCAAGAAAGAACTAGAGAAATTATTAGGGGTTAGATTCATTAAACTAATTGATTAATTAAAATGTATATCCATCATTATTCTAGTTAATAAGAAAATATAAGGTATTCATCTAAGTACAAATTTAAGAGATATAAAAAAAGCATGCCCTAAGGATCATTTTTCCATTACCTAACATAGATATGATTATAGATTAAATAGATGGATATGAAATTATATATATCATGGATGGTTTCTTAAATATAATAAAATCAAAATAGCACCAGAGGATCAACATAAAACAAATTTCACCACTTCATGGGGAACATTATTTTGTTAGGTTATGCCATTCAGTTTGAAAAATGTCAGTTTCACATATCAACATGCAATGACTATCATCTTCCATGACATGGTGCATGATATCATTGAATATTATGTTGAGATTATGTTCTTAAGTGAGTTGGACATTGAATACACTAATAAAAATGGAATTAAAGGGAAATTACTTGTAGATCAACTTACCAAGGCACCATTGTCCAATGTGCATCCTTTAAACATTCATTTATTAGATGAATCTATCTTCACTCTTGAAAATTCATGTCAATGGAAGCTATACTTTCATGGTTCCTTCACAACTCGTGGTTCATGAGTTGGTATTTTATTCATTATGTCATATGGAAATCTCATTCTTAAGTCATTTCAAATTAGTTTTCCATGCACCAATAATATTATAAAATATGAGGCACTCATTACAGGGCTCTAGCTTGAAATGCAATAGAACATTCAAAAGTTGGTTGTATATGGAAATTCATAATTTATCATCAATCATGTTAGATACTAGTATCAAATAAAGGAAGAGAAGATTAAGACCTACAAAGGCATGGTTGATAGCCTCAATTATTTTTAATGCATTTAGTTTGATAAAATACCAATATATAATAATAAATCAATGGATACCATAACACCCAGTGGTTCATTAATAGAAATATCTTCTAATGTTCATGAATATCAATTTATCATTGAAAATCATCTTATGACAACTTATAACTGTCTAGATTTAGAGATGGTATGTGAAATTAATGGTCATGATTCCCTTTGGTACTAAGATGTATACACCTACATCCAAGACCACATTCATCTCATTGAACTACCACACAACCAATATAAGTCCTTCATTTATAATTCACCCCATTATAGATTACTTGGAAATATGCTCTTTTGTATAGGCTATGATGTGATCTAAATTCATTGCTTAAACTCGAGTAAATTTGAATTAGAAATTTAAGGACATGCATGAAGGGATTTTTGATGACCATACAAGTGGAATGGTCTTTTACATGAAAATCATTTAGATAGAATATTATTGGCCTATAATGGAATTATATGCGTGTGTTTATGTCAAGAAATGTCTTACTTTTCAAAATCATGGTGATTTAATTCATCTCCTTCATGAGTGATTTAGCCTATCATTTCTCCTTGGATATTTTATACATGGGGGATTTATCTCATAAATAATATAAACATCACTTATTTATATGGACACAAACATACCTTGACTACCACCAAGTATTTCACTAAGTGGGTTGAGATAGTCCCTCTCACTTACATGACCGGTAAGTGTATCTCCAAATTCATTATAAATCACCTCATTTTTTGTTATGGCATTCCCTCTACCATTATATTTGATAATGGAAATTCATTTAAAAACAACATGTGAAATCTCTTTTTATGCAAATCCATATCAAACATAGATGGTCAACTCCTTGTTACCCTTAAGGTAATAATGAAGCCGAGGAATATAATAAGACTATTGTAAAAATTATTAAATATATCATCAACAATGTTGGCTGTGATTGAAAATTTCAATTATTCTCTACCTTATGGGATTATCATACCAATATCCTCATGCATATATGTGAAACACCCTATTCCACAGTCTTTGGCTCTAAGGTTATTCTTCTTATTGAGATCAAGTTTCCCTCTATGATTATTTCATTGTAGGTTATCATTGATGATGATGAATATAGAGTAGCTTGACTACAAGATCTAAAAATCTTGTATGAGAAATGACTACCTAACTTGAGTAATATCAAAGCATATCATAATCGACTATGTCATAGTTATAAAAATTGAATCATTCATAAAGAATTTAAAGTGGGTGATCTTGTATTGAAATAAAATTAGAAAAAACCAATGTAGATAGTGAGAAGAAAGATAAATTTGAGCCAAATTGGATGGGTCCTTTAATTATCAAAACAAAACTATGGTTCTAGAGTATACATATTGTCTATTGTAGATGGGAAATAACTTGATGATCCCATGAACATTATGCATCTCAAGTGATTTTAATCATGATTTGTTTGAACATTATATATGAGAGCCCTTGATTGGGGGCATTCCCTTCACATTATTTCCTATTATCCTTCCTCACATTTTTCCATTCTTGAGTCAATCCTTATCTTTCTCTTGTGTCCTATAATCATCTTGATCTTATATATGACCTATAGGTACTATAAGGAGATTTAGAAGATAGTTCAATAAGAAATTTAGATTTGGTCATCATCAACACATCTTTAAAAATAAAATTTAGAATGCTAGAATTATTTGGCATGGTTTCCTTGCTTGGTAGTCCTTGACACAAATTTATTTAGCTCTTTTGATAGTCCTCCCCATTTTGTATCATTTATTTTTCATCCTAATTTGATGTTGAATGATAGTCCTTTCTTGTTTTGGTTTGATGTTGGAACCCTACCTAAGGTTGTTTTACCTTTGTTAGTCAGTTCATGGTATTCTTGTTTATATTTCATTGTACATACTACTTGAAGGATACTCTTGTATATAGCTTGTTCCAAAAAACACAAAAACATTCACAAATTCCACAAATCCTAAGAATTTAAAAAATAAAAAATCCTAAAAAAGAGATGTCAAGCCACAAAATATTTTCATATCTTGTCATCCTATTTACTAGTGGCTCTTCCTCTTAGTTCTATTATGATTCAAACTATTTGAGTATCATATGGATATACCCCCTTTGAATTTAATATATCATAGGTGGGGAAAAATATTATGTAGTCATGACTTCTCCATCAATTTCAATCCAATATGATCATTCAATCAAATTATGATAATCCCATTCCCCTAGGTGTTTTCCAATGTCTTGTGTGGGTATATTACATTATAACATGGTCATTCTGATCAACATTGCCATCACTTTTATCCACTCCCATTTTTGGGATAAATACTTTGGATTGAGGTCTATACAAACTATGTAGTCAGTGCTTGGATATATGGGGTAACTCAAGTTAGCTCAAACACTATCATTCACATTATCATCCCTCCCCTCTTTATCCATTAAATGGTCTCAATATTTTATGTGCTAATTATATTTTATAATCTCACTATTTTATGAGTCAATTACATTATAATCTCTCCATTTAACAAGTCATTTCAATATCTTATTTCTATAATTTCATCCTAAATTTTTATCATCACTTTTATTCACTTCCATTTCTAGGAGAATGACATCAGCCTAAGGTCCATAATGGACTATGCAGGCAATTTCCCTTTGTATGGGGCATCTAGGGTCAGATCAACCACTTATCCCTTATTCTTCCATTCCCCTTTAGTCCAGTTTGTCACATTATCTTATCTAAAGTTCCCTATACTGAGAGTAAAAATATAAGAGTAACATCTTATTACCACTTTCACACAACCATGATTAATTATTTATTAATTTTAAATATGTTTCACATGTGATTATATTGTTTGATTACATTTATGTTTATTTTATTACATTTTTTTGTTTAGTATAATATGTTTACACTTAGGTTTGGATTTTTCATCTCTTAATATTGAGTTGCTAACATTTATGCCTAAACTATTTATTTGGTTGTCTATCTTTGTTTAGTACATTATGATTTACACTAAGGTCTTGATTTTTCATATCTTGATTTTGAGTTGTTAGTATTTGTATATGAACTAATCCTTATGCAAGTGGGAAAAAATTTATCATGATTCATTTTATAATTATGATACATAATGACACATGAAAGATTAAAAATCAAGTGTTTGAGACTTATATACAATGTCATGCAAAGAGAAAACATCCCCTTGTAAGATGGCTAAATGTTCTTGTATTTAAATAAATCACAACATCATCATATTTTACATAACTTAAATAAATCAAATAAATAATATGGATACATATATGCTAATCATGATACACATCTACCAATGAACATTAAAAACTCGTCATAAACATTTTACACCATAATCCATATCAATACATCGCTAAGATCATAATGAGTAAATAAATAAACAAAATTATCACATTTTCTATTTATGTCAAGTGAAACATCATCATGGAATTTAAGATAAAAAACATGGCAAACATCAACATCAACATCAACATCAACATCAACATCAACATCAACATCAACATCAACATCAACATCAACATCAACATAAACAACAACATCAACATCAACATCAACATCAACATCAACATCAACATCAACATCAACATCAACATCAACATCAACATCAACATCAACATCAACATCAACATCAACATCAACATCAACATCAACATCAACATCAACATCAACATCAACATCAAAATCAACATCAACTTCAATATCAATAATCTAATCTAGACCATGAGTCAACATCAATAAACTAAAAGTCACATCATATATATCAAATGAGTATCAGAGTCGATATACTTCATGTAATCAAAATGGATATCTATGTACATCTCAAAATAATTAATATACATCATATAATATAAAATATAGATCTATAATAAAAAAATACCTTTGACTCAGTTATATCTAGGAGGACTCCTCTAAGGTATATCCTAATGAAAACTTTATCATGTGCCATGTGGTGGTGTCTATTGTGGTAGAAACATCACTTTTGATTGTAGAGGCTATGCTACCGATATATTTAAGGTCAAGTTGTGATGTGACTTTGATATACAACTCAATATTTGGGTCTAAGTATGCTCATGGAAGTTTGATGCCCTGAACTCTAGTGGTATTTTTGATTCATATAAATGTTTAACCCTAAATTTAGATAAATGGATATATCTAGGGTTAAGGGGCTTCAAACTAGATTTTACATAAGGATGGTAAACTAACATAATGAGCAAAATAATTAATATAAAATTCAAACAAATTGTATTTTAAATTTATACAATTGAGATTGCTATAAATAATAAACTATAGCTATTGATAGATATTTTAATGAATAGGGAATAATGATAATTACATGGTTTACTATGATCATGTAGGTCTAATCTAGAATAGGATGGAATTAGACTAGAAGGCGATCTTGGAATGATCATTAGATTCTAGGAATATTCTTTTTATGGCCTTAGACTATTACTTTAGATCTAGAAAATTACATCAACTCAGGTGTTTAACATTAACATAGGTGTCATGTGAAAAATACTAATTGAATATGGATGTGATCAACTGGATCATTCTAGGTTTTATATCACCTTTCTTCTAATGTATATAGATCATGCACACATGTTGTCACTCTTTGTCAAATGATCAAACCCTATATCTTCACTGTTAAAATGACTATGGGAAAAATGGGGTAGTGGGATCATAGTGTTGATCTACCCTAAGGACCCTTCTATCATTCAGTGATACTTACATAAAAAATAATCTGAAGAGGGCCTTAGACTTACATAGTTATCCCCTACATATTGGCTTATGTGTGCACAAAGATGAAATGTGTGATATGTAAAGACATGTAGTGATCTAGATTGTAACTTAGAAAATATGGCTCATCAACTACTTTTTGAATGATTCAAACTTGTGAAAATATTATTCTTATGACTGATGTAGAAAAAGGGATGGATAGGGTAGGTTTACTCAAATGAATACTTGATTGAGTGCTTCTTGGTATATTACCTTGTGAGTTGTATGTGATTTCTAGGTGAGGAATGAATGAAGGTCATATACCAATCATTTTGAGAGATATATTGCACTAAAGCACTTAATCTGACCTTTAGGATACACTTCCTTTTCAAATTGGATGACTTTTGGGCACTTGACACTTTGTATGAAGTGGACACTTGCATCAATGTAGGTGTATATCTAGGATGGAAGTGTTTAAGAATATATAAAATAGGTATAGGTCCAAAACTTGTAGTGAAGGATAATAATAAGGTCTAGAGCATTTTACAAAGTATAGAAGTCTTTCTCATCAGAATAATAATGGTTGGACTAAGAGATAAGCAATTAGGCACAAAGAGATGGTGAACACGAGTCTTTCAACAATAGGTTACGTATATAAATAAAAGATATAACCATCATAGGTATTTTAAAAGCATACAAGATAAAGGTAATATAATAATTAAATTTTATTATCCACATTGCCTTTTTTAAGTTAGAAATGAAATTACTAGTTTAAGGAAAGAAATACGTACCTAGGTGTGCATACACACCATGTCTTTATGTGAGCCCAACTTGAGTGATTTGTTGGTGACTGAATTGAAAATAAAAGCATACTACAATATATAACTCATGTATGAAATATGAAATTTAAATAATTTAAAATGTTTTAAAATAATAAGAGCAAGGTTAGGAGTACACATGTGTGTTGATGAAACCATCTTACCTTTTAACAATTTGATTTGAAAAGATGCATCATTATGAAGCATTGAATCTAAGATTAGGAAAAATATGAACTTGAAAGTGCACATGCACATACACACATATTGGATGACACATAACCCAAACCTTGGTGCAAAGGTGCATTGTAACATGTCCATTGAGCTCATTTCATCTCAATCATGTAACCCAAATATGTGCATGATCTAGTGAGTGTGAGTGATTTAATCAATTTAAAATATATGTCTATTGATGTTAGATGATCCAATCAAATATACCATTTACTTTTGGTAAATTTAGACAATTTAATCAAATCTAACTTATAATCTTGGTAATATTGAGTGATTTAATCAACTCAACCTTCCAAAGGTGAACCAACTATTGCAGTACATTGGCCTAATAATAGCCAATAATGTAGAGTGGATTATGAAATTTGATTATTCAAGCATTGTCAATAAATCAAAGATAAATGCATAACAAACTAAATGAATCAATCCATTCTATTCATGTGGGGGTTGCTAATGATAACTAGATACAAACAAAAGAAAATAATCAACCATTACCTTCCCAAATGACTCCATTACTCAAAAATAGCTCCAAGCGTGTTTTCCCCTTGATTTAGAGCTCTAGTATTTGTCAACAATGGCTTATTTTCTCCTCCATTTCCTTAATAACTCTATACATAACCTAGGCTAATGATATAAACTATCCAATATGCCTATCAATTAAGTTAATCTAAATGCAAATAACACAATAATTAAAACAAAAAGGAATTGTGAAGGGATTTTAGCATTATGAGTTTACATAATTTAAGCTTAAGAAATGGTGTGAGAGACCTCCTATTTATATATTTTTGCAATTGATCAAAATGAATCATGACCATTCATCTTGAGATAAAGATGTGTGGCCAAGAATCCATTCAATTTTGAAGGCTAAAATCAATAAATGCCCTCATAATGATTTGGGGGAAAGGGGCATTAATTAGGCATGGGTGCCCATAATTCAAATATTTTATGCATTTATGGATTATGGATGCCACCCCATAGATGATGTCACTAGATGATGCAAATATTGGGAATCAACTTTCAATATTGAAATAATCAATAACATCCATGGAAAATCCACTTAAACTCTTGATTTGAATTAATTAGCCTTAAACAATATTAATCAATATTTGTGGAATTCTTTGGAAATTGGCCCTCAATTAATCAAAATAGTTAGAAAGTCATATTACTGGGTAGTAATTTGACTAGGGAAGAATTAGAAGGTGATGTTAGATGCATTAAAATAATATTCCCATTTAGGATGTTGCCAACATAAAATAACAAAGGTACATGATGTGTATTAAAAAATTATAAGAAGAGATTGATCCAGAACACAAAAAGCTAAAATCATCATTTTGAGTTAAAATGAATTGATCAAAATTAGGAATCACATAAAATGCATTACCCCATTTAGGGATACATTAGCCTAAATCGATACTTGTATATGAAAAGTTCCAACTATTTAGCACATTTTTAGTGATTTTGACCTAAATTGGGTATTTAAATGCAAATAAAGTAAGATTGACATTTTCAAAACAAAAGGTGTTAGGAATTAGATGTCTACATTTTGCCCCTATTTGAGAAGGTGTAGTGAGACATTCAGGTGAAACAACATATTTTCAAAGAAAAGAGTTTTCAATAAGAAAATGAAAATGACCCATTATTCCCCCTTGAGAGGACATACTAGGATGAAAGAGAAGAATGGACTCTTGAAAAAAGAGGGAAAGTGAGAGGTTAACCTATGGAATAGATCACATCCAGATGAGCTAATGCTTGCATGCGTGGTTACCATAAATTATCAAAATATAATTACATGTATGATAGGCCTCAAAGATGGAGGGAATGGAAAGGATTCAATCCAAACATATAAGCAACACACTTTAAATGCACCTAATTTGAGAGTGCAAGATGCGTGATTATGACATTTATCAATATTGAGATAAGTTACACACTAAAACATTTATATTGTGGGAAAAAGTGTGAAGAGCTTGGAATTAGAGGAAAAATAGAACATGGTCTCTAAACAAATGAAAGAGTTGATTAAAAAATTTGATTAGTCAAGCATTAGCTAATAAATCAAAGATAAATGCATAAAGAACTAAAAAAATCAAGCCAATCTATTCATGTGGGGTTTGATAATGTTAACAAGATATAAATGAAAGAAAACAATCAACCATTACCTTTCCAAATGACTCCATTACTCAAAAGTGGCTCCAAACGTGTTCTCCCCTTGATCTAGAGCTCTAGTCTTTATCAAAAATGGATTCTTTGCTCCTCCATTACCTCAATAACTCTATACATAACCTAGAATCATGATATCAACTATCTAATATGCTTATAAATTAAGTTAATCCAAATGAAAATAATGAAATAATCAAAACACAAAGAAATTGTGAAGGGATTCTAACATTATAAGTTTACACAATTTAAGCTTAAGAAATGGTGTGAGAGAACTCCTATTTATAGATTTTTGTAATTGATCAAAATGAACTATGACCGTCCATATTGAGATCAAGATGTGTGGTCAATAATTATTTGGGGGGAAGGGGCATTAATTAGGCATGGGTGCCCATAATTTAGATATTTTATACATTTATGGCTTGTGGATGCCACCCCATACATGATGTCACTAGGTGATGCAAATATTAAGAATCAATTTCCAATATTGAAATAATCAACAACCTCCATAGAATATCCATTTAAGCTTTTGATTTGAATTAATTAACCTCAAACAAGATTAATAAATGTTTGTGCAATTCTTTGGAAATTGGCCCTCAAATAATCAAAATGGTCAAAAAGTCATATTATTGGTTGGTAATTTGACTCAAGAATAATTAGAATATGATGTTAGATGTGTTGAAATTGTATTCCCATTTAGGATGTTTCCAACACAAAACAACAAAAGTACGTGATGTGTATTAAAAAATTAGAAGAAAAGAGTGATCTAGAGCATAAAAAGGCATAATAGTCATTTTGAATTAAAATAAATTGATCAAAATTAGGAATCACATAAAATACATTACCCTATTTAAGGATACATTAGCCTAAATAGACACTTGTATAAGACAAGTTCTAACCATTTAACGCATTTTTAGTGATTTTGACCTAAATTGGGCATTTGAGTACAAATCAAGTAAGATTGTCAGTTTCAAAACAAAAGGTGTTAGGAATCAGATGTCTACAAATAATAGTCCATCTTGGGTATGATAATAATCCATAATATTATTTTAAATCTATTAATTGATTTGATTTTGAAAATTCAGGTGCTCTTTGCATGTAATATGCACCTCGTATATGTCTCAAGATAAAATTTGGTTATAATAGTACCAATGTATAGAGTTCTACCAAAAATATGTATCTGAATCATATAAGTATGAAATGTGATGAATTTTAAATCCATGCAAGTGTGTAGGACATGTTTCTATGATATACCCCCACTAAATCTAGAGAATCTAAGAATTGGTGTAAATATAGAAAACATGTTTCCATAACATGCCCCCACTCTAATCTAGAGATGCTAAGTAATTAAATAAACGTGAAGGTCATGCATTTTTGACATTCCCCCATCAAAATATGAAATATTAGAATCCATGCCTATATGACATGCCCCCATTTTAAGGTGAGGGGAAATAGAATCTAGTAGTCACCTTACCTTAAAATGATATGATAACTATATAATATATATGGATCATGTAACATATGAGAATAACATGTCAAAGTAGATATAACAATGAGGTATATATTATATGATCACATCAAGTCCTAATAAACATGATATAAATCAGGGCAATGTCTAGAAAATAATATTAAAAGTTTAGAAAATAATCAAGCACACACACAAAGGCATTTAAAAGTAATATAAATAATAAAATGGTCCAAGGAGACTCCATATAAGGGGTTTTTTCAAATACCACACAATCGAAGGGACATTATTATTAAAATGTCCAAAAATCATAGAGTGACGTATTCAAATATCCAAAGAATCAAACATAGACACGAGGGACATAATCAATAGAGCATATTAAAATTATTGAACAAGAATTACAATGCAAAATAATAAAAATAAATGAACACACTTAAGGAAGTGATAAAATGGTAAATTAGGACACATATAAGCGATCAACATGAACCTAACATACTAGTTCCTAAACATATGTGTTTGAAAAATGTTAAGTATAAGCATAGATAGAGGCATGCATAAGTATATATAAGCTTAAACATGATAATGGAAATTGATCATATAATAATGTAACTTAGGTGAATCATGATCAAAGAAGTAGATTCCCCTAATGTACTTAGTATGTGAGTGATGAGAAGTCCCAACATCTATATGTGCATATATCATATATCTAGGTATGCCTGTATCACACTCAAATGAAGTGTGAAACATATATGTATATATGAAAATAATTATATGATATATACTAACATGAATCAAATAAAATATGCATAAGAAATAGTAAAACTAGTAATATGATGAATTTTTTAGTATCTTTGAATTATTTGAGCATTTTTGGTATTTTTGGTATTGTTGATTTTTTTGTGTAAGGTAAAGTCTAGCTAATTATTCCATCTAAGGGTGTAGATGATATTTTATGATTATGTAGCACATTAGTCTTATACACTTAGAAAACTTAGACCTTGGTTGTTTTTATTTGTTCTACACTCTCCTTGCTTCTACAAGCCTCACATTTTATCTATCTTGTGCCCCTTTCCTTATCATTTAGTTTGACTAGTCTTATAATGATGACAAAGACATTCCATATTACCCAAAATGTAATACCCTTCTCAAGTTTGACAGTGTTTCTTGATGATGTGTCATATTTTATATGATCGGTGTGTTGAGTGTGTCATTGAGATTGACATACGAATGAGATGTATTGTGGTTAATGGTTAGTCTTGATTCGGTTACCTTAACATGATGACTTGGAATCAAGTTTTTTATG